>OY282643.1:11165901-11405901 GCA_958299015.1 Tetanocera ferruginea | reverse complement strand
TTTACTTTTTATTTTTTACTTTTTACTTTTTACTTTTTACTTTTTACTTTTTACTTTTTACTTTTTACTTTTTACTTTTTACTTTTTACTTTTTACTTTTTACTTTTTACTTTTTACTTTTTACTTTTTACTTTTTACTTTTTACTTTTTACTTTTTACTTTTTACTTTTTACTTTTTACTTTTTACTTTTTACTTTTTACTTTTTACTTTTTACTTTTTACTTTTTACTTTTTACTTTTTACTTTTTACTTTTTACTTTTTACTTTTTACTTTTTACTTTTTGCTTTTTACTTTTTACTTTTTACTTTTTACTTTTTACTTTTTACTTTTTACTTTTTACTTTTTACTTTTTACTTTTTACTTTTTACTTTTTACTTTTTACTTTTTACTTTTTACTTTTTACTTTTTACTTTTTACTTTTTACTTTTTACTTTTTACTTTTTACTTTTTACTTTTTACTTTTTACTTTTTACTTTTTACTTTTTACTTTTTACTTTTTACTTTTTACTTTTTACTTTTTACTTTTTACTTTTTACTTTTTACTTTTTACTTTTTACTTTTTACTTTTTACTTTTTACTTTTTACTTTTTACTTTTTACTTTTTACTTTTTACTTTTTACTTTTTACTTTTTACTTTTTACTTTTTACTTTTTACTTTTTACTTTTTACTTTTTACTTTTTACTTTTTACTTTTTACTTTTTACTTTTTACTTTTTACTTTTTACTTTTTACTTTTTACTTTTTACTTTTTACTTTTTACTTTTTACTTTTTACTTTTTACTTTTTACTTTTTACTTTTTACTTTTTACTTTTTACTTTTTACTTTTTACTTTTTACTTTTTACTTTTTACTTTTTACTTTTTACTTTTTACTTTTTACTTTTTACTTTTTACTTTTTACTTTTTACTTTTTACTTTTTACTTTTTACTTTTTACTTTTTACTTTTTACTTTTTACTTTTTACTTTTTACTTTTTACTTTTTACTTTTTACTTTTTACTTTTTACTTTTTACTTTTTACTTTTTACTTTTTACTTTTTACTTTTTACTTTTTACTTTTTACTTTTTACTTTTTACTTTTTACTTTTTACTTTTTACTTTTTACTTTTTACTTTTTACTATTTGTTTAACTCAAAAATATGAAGTCACTTGGTCATCAAACCTCTTTAATATTACACAAAACCAATTTTTGGTCACCCTTTATGAGTTTTGATAAATTATGTTCTCGGTTGATGACTATTTCAATTATGAGAAACTGTCAGAGACACTCAGACAAAGTGACAGTAAAAGTCACCATGTTAACTGGCAACTTGATCATCTATCACTTGGCGAAAAACTGTAACTTAATGGAAACACGTTGGTGCCTACGGCATTCATACATTCAAACAATCAACCTTTTAAATACAGGCTGTCGTTGCTAACTGCCAAATTATTAATATAAATAAATATATCTTGTGGGTACAATACCGGGTTCATAATTAAGGCTTATTTTTAATAGAAAATCAATTGTAAACACTAATTTTCTGTTCTTATTCAAGCATTTTGTTACCAAAATTCTATAAAGTATGAATAATTGATAAAGTGAATATTTTAGCCAGGATTAATTAATGCTATTCTTAGTCGAAATAATGATTTTCTATAGACTGTATAGCACCATGTTTTGTGTCCATCACAGTAAAAACACCCTGAATATCATAAATCTGTGCCATTATACAAAATATAAACTGGATATAAATGTTTCCATTTTGTTGTTATTGTTGTTGTATTTGTAGAATAGCGTGTCTTTTTCATAAGTTATACAAAGCTTCTGTAATTAAATTCAATAAATTATGTTCGCTTGGCATGCAAAAGCTTTAAGCACGCTTAGGGCTGACAGCTTTCAACGTATTCGGTGGTAAAGTGCTAACTGAAACCTAAACTGGCTGTTAATCAAATGAAGGTAACGGCGATGAAGTATATGTAGAAGAAAATGTTACAAAAGAAGTAAAAATATAGAAGCATGTTTTTTGCTTAAATGTGAAAAAAAGAAAAGGTAAATCGAACAAAGCATTTTTTTGGGAATTCTTTTTGTTTTGTATATTTAATTTGTTGAAAATCATGATTTATTTCAAATATAAGCTTATTAATAATACATACATACTTCCACAATTAAAGGGTAAAATATGTATATTTAAAGAATATGGGAGGGAAAAGTTTTGCGTTAAGTTTTTATAAACATGTTATTTCCATTTTGGACACTTTAAGGCAACCATTTTGGACAAATACAACTAAGTTCTGGCAGTTTCATATCCGGTTAAATACAATAAAAAAAAAAATCAACTCATGTTGTAACATTTCCCGTCAATCAACACTACTTTAGTGCTATTAAAAGGCAGTTGTTGGTTGTTGTTTTTTCTTCTTCTCCTTGCATTCTCTATTTTCTGTTCGAGCTCGAGAATTTTAGTGGCAAGAAATTTAAATAATTTATAAACACAACAATTGAAGAAGAGTAACTAGCTGAGAAGGGAAATAATATCAAAACTTGTTTCAAAATTGTTTTAGTTCTCAACAAACAAAACTAATTTGATGGTTAAATAAACCAAAGGAAAATAACAACAACAAAAAATAACAATATCAGTGCTTGTGTGCGTGCACGTGCTGTAGATTTGTTGCCGGGTAAGAATTTGTTTTATTTTTGTTGTTTTTTTTTTTTTTGTTTTAGTTTTTAGAATGGACAATTCAACCCAAAATTTGTAAACATCAACTGGTCTGTTTTTCATGAACTTGAGTTTACTGCAGTGGTGCCCAAGAGGTGGCTCAATTGGCAAAATACATATTATTTATAGAAAAAAAATCCAGCGAAGTATTGTAATTTTTGTTTTAAATTAGATATTGTATTGATAACTATTTTTATCGAAGCCAGACTTCGAACCTATTTTGGTGAAAAACATTCTGTCAGTAGTGCAGTTATGCACCCAGAGAAGAAAACAAATCTGGTTAATCAAAATAAATTTAACCACATGATTTTCATGTAAATTTAACCTAATTTGTGGATGCTTATAAAAAATCTTTGGTCTTCAAAACCGTTCAATACAAGAATCGAACCTGAAATTGCGTAGCTCGTACATGAGAGTACACCGCTTAACCAACAAGCCATGCTAATGCATGTTTGAACGTGAGTAAAATGTAGACAAAAATCATGCATTATTTTTACACAAG
Organism: Tetanocera ferruginea; assembly: GCA_958299015.1. Lineage (NCBI taxonomy): Eukaryota > Metazoa > Arthropoda > Insecta > Diptera > Sciomyzidae > Tetanocera > Tetanocera ferruginea. The sequence goes on along the minus strand of OY282643.1, from coordinate 11,402,704 downwards.
CTTGTGTTTACCAATTCAGTCAGCTTAAAGTTAAGTGGATAGGTTAATAAAATCTGATTGACTCTTCTAACTAAATTGATCAGGTAACAATAACTTGGATCAGGAAACATTTTTCTCTTAGTGTGCTAATAGAGGTTTTTAGGGTTATTATTTCAAATTCGGATAAAAATTTAGACATTCAAAAATAAGTTTTCAGACACTAATATTCTAAGTGTTTATATCCTCTGTTAACTTCAATGTTTATGATTAAAAACAAAAAATTTTAAATTCCCATAATAAACTTTTTTCTTTTTATTATACCCTAAACCTGAAAGGTCAGGGTATATTAAGTTTTTACAAACGTTTGTAACGCATAGAACGAAGCGAGTGCGGTATAGAAAAGTATATATATTTTTGATCAGCGTCACCTCGTGAGTCGAGCTATTCATGTCCGTCCGTCTGTGTGTTGTCCGTAAACACAGGATAAGAAGAAGGAGTTGAGATAATTGGATGAAACTTGGTGCACATGATGACATGAACAAAAGAATCTGCACTATTGAATATTTTGGAATCCGCCCACGGACACGCCTACCTCCCATACAACGCAAAAATTTAAAACTGCATAACTCAGTTCATAATTAGCCTACAACAACAAAATTTGGTATTTATGTATTTTATATCAAAATAAAGATGTCTTCGAAAAATGGGTGTCACCCGCTCACGGACATGCCCACCTCCCATACAACCCAAAAATTGAAAACGCAATAAATAAGCCTCTGTTTAACCTGCAGAGATAAAATTTAGCACGTATGATTTTTTTAACAAAACAAAAACAATTTTGAAAAATGTAGATCATCCGCCCACGGACACGCCTACCTCCCATACAACGCAAAAATTTAAAACTACATAAATAAGCTCATAATTAACCTACAACAATTAAATTTGGTATGTATGTGTTTTGTATCGACACAAAGAAGTCTTCGAAAAATGGGTATCATCTGCTCACAGACACGCCCACCTCTCATACAACCCAAAAATTGAAAAGTCAATAAATAAGTTCCTTTTCAACCTACAGAGATAAAATTTGGTACGTATGCATTTTATAACAAAACAAAGATGGTTTTTAAAATTGGGCGTAATCCGCCCACGGACACGCTTACCTCCCATACAATCCAAAAAGTTTACAACTCAAAAAATAAGATTATGTTTGTCTTAGAGGGATCAAATTTGGTATGTATGTATTTTAAACCAAAACTAAGGAGTGTTCAAAAATTGGGAGTATTCCATCCATGAACACGCACACCTTCCATAGCGAAATCGCAATAAAGGCATTAACTGTGAGTGAGCTACAGGCATAAAACTTGGTATGTATAAATTTTTCATCATCATTTAAATGCATATAAAATATAGGCTTCATCCGCCCACGGACACGCCGGGTAGGTAGGTAGTAGGTTCAGGGTATTTCATAGTCGGCCTAGACCAACTTTAGACTTTCTTTACTTGTTTTTTTTTTAATAAATTTAATACATTAATCAATTTTTGTGGACACGTTTGCCTGAAATTTCGCTCGCAGAGCTGATTTTAATATACAAGAAGATAAATAATTTTCCGCACTTTGTCAAATTTTAATATAGATAAAATTTGAAAAGGTGTTATTCTGATTATGTCACATTTAAATATATTCTTTATATAAGCTTCAAAACACGCACACACATGCACAGATAATTCTCATGAGGATTCAACGAAATTTGCATTGAAATAAGTTGAATATTTAATGTGAATAAGTTATACAGACACAGACAGTACTACGACCAACAACAACAACATAAATCATAAACAGGACAGCAAAGTGAATCAGCATCAACAGATTCAGCAGAATCACTGACAACATCGTTATCATTATCATCATCATTGCCAACATCATCATCTTATGATCATCATAACCATCACATCACCATCACAATCATCATCACCACCATCATTATCAACATCGATGATTAACATCAGCTTCAACACCGGAAGCCACAACAGCGACCTCTGTAATCAACACATCCGCCAATTCAATAATCAACACAAAAACAATAATAACAACAACAACAACATCAAAAACAACAACAACAACAAAAACAACAACAACAACAACAACAACAACAACAACAACAACAACAAAAACAACAACAACAAAAACAACAACAACTATCATTATCACAACTGCAACAGCAGCAAACTTATGACTCTAACAACTTTTGGCAGAGACTTACTTCAGCAAAAAAAAGGTTATCACAGCGGCAGCGAATGGGTTAGCCTTTAGGGCAAGTTTTAACAAATCAAAAACATTCCTATATTTTATTCAACACCTTTGTACATATATATTTCACCTACGCCACTGTTTAAGCTGGTGCTCACTACAGCAGCTCGTAAAAAATCTGCAAACTCACACGTATTCATGAATTCATGCTGATGTTTTGCTTAACAAACTTCACCGAAATTCGAAATTCATTCACATAAAAAATAATCACCAACCCTTTTTTTGGCTTGTTTTTGCCCTTACCCTGCTGTTGGCATAAAACAGTGAGCTGAAAACTGCGCAAAACAAAAACAAAAAACACCAAAAATGGAGTCAAAAATTTAGCCAAGTATGTTCAGAAATGCAGCAGCAGCATGTAACAAAAGTATTTATTTGTTAGAGTTGTATGTGTTGGAATGTGGAATTTGTGATATATTTATGTGTTGAAAACCCAAAAAAAAAAAAAAAAAAAAATGGCAACAAAATTGACGACTAGCAATTCGCTGTAACTTGACATTTGGGTCACATGGTGTGACATAACGCAATGAATTCGATTAAATTCAAGTGTCACAGAATAGGATATTAACAGGATTTTGTGCAGCCGAGCGTCATTCGTTCAACGTGCTAAATTCAATTTTTTTTTGTACGAATTGAACGTGTGGCATGTTGTGGCGGCTGCTTTTGTGTGCAAAAACAAAACATTGCTTAAAAACTAGCAGTTTTTGTTTGACTCTTTTGCTACTCTCATTAATACTTAATATATAAATAAAAGCAAGTTTTTGCAGCAACCTCAACGTGCTGCTATCAAAATGAATCAATATTATGCAATCAATCTAAATTCAATTTGCCAGAAATCGCACGCATACGCACGCAATCAATTATAGAGGATCAAACAGAACAACATCAAGCTGTGGTAATAACTTCAATTTTTTTTTTCGTTTTCTTTTTTTGCTGTTTATTCTGCTGTTATTGATACTTCGTGCTCATTTGCATAAATAATTTGCACAAAAGTCGAGCATTTGCGGTCAGCTCAAAGTTGTAAATGACTTTCAGCTAAAGGGCGAGAGAGCGAGAGCCTTAATGAAAGTATACTTTAGGGCGGTGCAGGCATGGCGAATAAATCGTACTGTGTCATGGATAAGAAGAAGTAGGCAATGAAATGGAATTCATTAATTTAAACGAATTTATTAATAGAACAAGTTTGTAACTGTTAAATAATATAAATGCTGTACAAGATGGCGCCTAAGAGTATGCACTAATAATTTAATTCCACAGTCAAGGTGAAGATGTAAGTAAAGCAATATTAATGATGGCAATTACTTCAAATTTAATAGAGTTTATTCAAATATAAAAGAATGGTATTCTTTAGTGCCGCTATTAAATGATGGAAATGCTAGGCAGTACCTAAAAGTAGACAGTGCTTAATAATAAAATGAAAATATTTTTTTTAGTCAAAAGAAAAGTCAATAACCGAACAATACGACCAAATAATATGAGCAAATTTTAATAATTAGCTTCAGTTTTAATAAATACATAAACTATGAGCCAATAAAGTCACTTAAATATAAATCAAAAGCTCGCAGAACTTCCGAACAACGTTCCATAAAAAGTATGCTTTTCAAATAAGTTTGTAAAACTGATATTTATCGATTTTATTGCTTAGCAAAATGATGAAAATGTTTATTTTCAATCTTCTGTAAGTTGGCAGTCGTAACAAGAGTTTTTTTTTAAATTTTTTTGTTTATAATTGTTGTTATTTTTTGTTATAATATGTTTTGATTTTTTTAATTAATTTTTTCAATTTAGTTTTTTATTTATTTTTTTAAATATGGAACATTCCATTTATTGTTTTCTATCCATATGTAAAAAAACTTTTAAAGAGTTAGTCAATGTTTGTTTAATTTTTATAAAAGTACCTGTGACGGGTATTACGAGTACTCATTGAAAAATCTGATTTTACTCTGAATGTTTGTGAAATTCAAAAATTATTTAATGTCAATTAAAAAAATATCAACTGGCATTAAAAAAATATTAATAAGTTTCAGAAAGTTGTTGCTTAAATATTTTAATGTGTGACGGGTGTTACGAGAGAAAAATCTTTCCTTTAAAGTAGTCGAGCTGCAACATAAAAACAAAAATTTGTTCATGAATCGTGTTTTTAAATGTTTATTCAATAACTACAGCATATAATGTTTACAAAAGAAAATAATAAGAAAATAAGCGTTTTTTATAGGCGAAAGTATAAAAAATTAAAATAAAACAAATATTTTAATTTTTTTTAATATTTTTTTACTTTTTCTTTTATTAATTAAAAAAAATTATTGTTTTTTTTAATTTTTTTCATTTCATTTAACAATTTTTTATTTGTTTTTCTTATTTTTTATTTTTTTTGCTTGTTTAATTTTTTTTTTTTTTATTTTTCAAAATTTTTTTAACTTTTAATTTTAATTTTTTTACTTTTTAACTTTTTAATTTTTCTCAACCTCCATTTTTTTAAACAATTTTATATTATTTTTAAGGTTGTTTATATTTTTGTATTGTTTTTGTATTATTAGTTTGTTTTTTAGTTTTATATTTTTATATTTTCTTTTTTATTTTTAAATTTTTTATTTTTATATTTTTTAGTTTTATATTTTTAGTTTTATATTTTTAGTTTTGTATTTTTAGTTTTTTATTTTTAGTTTTATATTTTTAGTTTTATATTTTTAGTTTATATTTTTATTTTTATATTTTTAGTTTTATATTTTTTATTTTTATATTTTTAGTTTTGTATTTTTAGTTTTATTTTTTTTATTTTTACATTTTTAGTTTTATATTTTTTATTTTTATATTTTTTGTTTTGTATTTTTAGTTTTATAATTTTAGTTTTATATTTTTTATTTTTTTATATTTTTAGTTTTATACTTTTAGTTTTATATTTTTTATTTTTATATTTTTAGTTTTATATTTTTAGTTTTGTATTTTTAGTTTTATATTTTTAGTTTTATATTTTTTATTTTTATATTTTTAGTTTTGTATTTTTAGTTTTATATTTTTAGTTTTATATTTTTAGTTTTATATTTTTAGTTTTATATTTATAGTTTATTAATTTTAGTTTTATATTTATATTTTTATTTTTATATTTTTAGTTTTATATTTTTTAGTTTTATATTTTTAGTTTTATATTTTTTATTTTTATATTTTTAGTTTTATATTTTTTATTTTTATATTTTTAGTTTTGTATTTTTAGTTTTATTTTTTTTATTTTTACATTTTTATTTTTATATTTTAAGTTTTATATTTTTTATTTTTATATTTTTAGTTTTGTATTTTTAGTTTTATATTTTTAGTTTTGTATTTTTAGTTTTGTATTTTTTGTTTTATAATTTTTGTTTTATATTTATATTTTTATATTTTTAGTTTTGTATTTTTAGTTTTTTTTTTATTTTTATATTTTTAGTTTAATATTTTTAGTTTTATATTTTTAATTTTTTTTATTTTTAGTTTTATATTTTTAGTTTTATATTTTTTATTTTTATATTTTTAGTTTTATATTTTTAGTTTTGTATTTTCATTTTTATATTTTTTGTTTTATATTTTTGGTTTTATATTTTTTGTTTTATATTTTTTATTTTTGTATTTTTAGTTTTATATTTTAAGTTTTATATTTTTTATTTTTATATTTTTAGTTTTATATTTTTTATTTTTATATTTTTAGTTTTGTATTTTTAGTTTTGTATTTTTAGTTTTATATTTTTAGTTTTGTATTTTTAGTTTTATATTTTTAGTTTTATATTTTTAGTTCTATATTTTTAGTTTTATAATTTTAGTTTTATATTTATATTTTTATTTTATATTTTTATATTTTTAGTTTTATATTTTTTATTTTTATATTTTTAGTTTTGTATTTTTAGTTTTATTTTTTTTATTTTTACATTTTTAGTTTTATATTTTTTATTTTTATATTTTTTGTTTTGTATTTTTAGTTTTATATTTTTAGTTTTATAATTTTTAGTTTTAGTTTTATATTTTTATTTTTATATTTTTAGTTTTATATTTTTTATTTTTATATATTTAGTTTTGTATTTTTAGTTTTATATTTTTAGTTTTATATTTTTAGTTTTATATTTTTAGTTTTATAATTTTAGTTTTATATTTATATTTTTATTTTATATTTTTATTTTTATATTTTATTTTAATATATAATAATATTCTGTTTTTACTTTTTCTCAAATATTACAAATTTTTATCTTACTTCTAGTATTCATTTATTTTATTTATTGATATTTTTTTCTATTATTATTTATTTATTTTGCTCATAGTGGTTGATAATACTATTTAGTTATAAATATTTTTTTTTATTATAAGTTTTTTATTATTGTAACTATTTTTATTCTTAAGATATCTTTTTTCGCACAACTTATGTGCACTTTAAAAGAATGCCAGAGTTCTAAAATAAATTTAATATAATTAAGCTATTAAGTACCCTTTTTTTCTACTTATTTGCATATAATTTAAATATTTTGTGGTCATCCTTAAAAGGTAGCCTCAAACAATGCAACGCAATCCTAACAACTCGCCGCCCAGAACACAGCTATTAAAATAAAAATTGCATTACTTTAACAACTTTCAAACGCAAACAACAATTATTAGATAAAGTGCATTCAGCGTATTTCTTTAATTAAAAACCAAATTGCGCATGAAAAAATTTGCGCACACAAAACAATTGCATAAAAAACGAAACATTACCATAACGAAGGCATAAAAAAACAAAAACAAGTGTAAGCCAACATTAGAATATTCTATTTTCTTGGCAAAAAAAGAAAAAATATATGAAAAAATAAAAGAGCCAAAATAATAATCAGCATTTAATGCACACACCACACCACACCATACACATAGATACCTGCAAATATGCATTTCAAAGCAGACTTGGCATACTTTGCGGCGCATTGAAATGTTTTATGAATAACAAGTATCAATTTTGATGATGCATGCAGTAAAACGGAAGACAATCACAATCACGTCCACACTATATGATACGATATGAAGTGTGTCTGTCTATGGAAATATTGCATACTTTTAGGTGAAAATAATATTGTTCTAACAAATTGCAGATTTCAAGCATTGAATGTGAGAACGTATAATTAATGCTGAGTTGATTGTTTTTTTTTTTTTAATTTACTATTTGCTGTAGGTACTAACTATGTGTGAGTGAGTGAGTAATTGTCAGTTTATGAATGTTCGCCGATCGATGCATGAGTTTGTTTGTGTGTATGAAAGTGTTATATTTTATGGCATGTAGGCTGTGCCAAGCATGAGTTGTAGCCGTTACACAACCGCACTTCATCAATGTCACTACAAACTGCTGAATCTTTTGTGTATGTGTGCGTATGTATATTGTAGGCGCATGTTTATGTAAGAGTATAGCTATGTGTGTCTCTCAATAGATGTTCTGCGCTTATAAACCCACAAGCTTTCAACAATTTTTCTTCATTTTTTTTTTTTTTAAATATTTTTCTTTTTATTCTCCACCATTTATAGCATTTCCAGCACTTTAAATATAAAAAAAATCTTAACATGTAGCTACTATAAATAAGAAAAGCTATGTTCAGGAATGTATGGGTGGTATATTTGTTTGTATGAGTGTATTGCGCACAATGTTGTTGTTTCTAAATGCATCCGATTTTGTTAAGCGCCGCAGGTAAAAATCCTTCAACCAACCTTGATTGAAGTACTTGCAACGAACGATAGAAACTGCAACATGATGGGCGGATAAACAACTTTTTCAATCCAAGGATCGATGTAAGACGCAAATGGTAAATGGTAAATGGCAAATAAAAACAAAAAACAAAAGCAAATGCAAACAATGGCAAATGTTTTTAAGCTCTTCATTTTATTCTGTGTAACTACTTAAATTTCTGTAAAACAATGTACGTAAATGTTTCTTGCATAAATAATGGCCAAAAGGTTGTCCATCCTTGCAAAGCTATCGATAATCAGAGTGCAGTAGCAATAAGAGTTGATTCATTTTGCAAAAACAAATAAAAAATGTTCATTATTTTATAAGATAAAAGAGTTTTGTTGTGATAAGGATGTTGCAACAAAATGATATCTTTTAATGCTAAAAAAGCTGGCAAGTTTACAAAACAATGGACTATTATTTAAATAATTATCATTTTAAATAGCCATGAAATCAAACTCTTGAATTAGGCATTGAATCAATCACAAAAATAAAACTGAAACAATTACGCAGGATCAATATTGCATAAACAATATTGTCATCCCAAGGTCAATAAAAATACTTGCTCTTTCTTATCAGATGTTGCAAGTTTTTATAGCTCAAAAGAAATATTTATTACATACTTTAAGAGCTAAATGACAAAAAATATTGCATATTTTCATAGCGATTTGGTTTATGAGAAGAACTCGTAGTAAGTAGCATGAAAATAAAAATAAAATAAAAAATCTCAAATGACACACAGTAGAACAATAAAAATAACTTAAAGAAATAAAAACTTTTATGAACTTTCGACGATAATAGCAAGCTTTTTTATGGAAAATTTTTGAGGTCTCTGCCACTTGAGCTGTCTATACTTTTATTTAACTTCATGACGATGCTGTTGAAAAAAAAACTTTAGCTCAGTAAAACAAATAAAAAATAGAAAATAAAAATTAATTGAGGCATTCATTCGTTAAAAAATTTAAATAAATTACAAAAAAACAATGTTTTAATTTAAATTTAAAATTAAATTTACACCATTTTAACATAATTGAAGATAAACTTTAAATGATTTTTCCACTTTTTAACTTTCTTAACAAATTATTTTAATTTTGGCTTAACTTTTGGTGAATTATTCTATTCTGAATTTTGTATACTATATAAATATTCTATTTTTAAATTCTTTTCGTGATTTTTTCTTAAATATAAATATATCTTAACTTTTTTTAATTTATGTACATTCATAAATTTATATATTTTATTATTTTTTTTTTTAAATATTTTTTTGTCCTTTTAAATTTGTTTTAATATTTTTAATTTTTTGTTATCTTTTATTTTTTATCTTTTTAGTTTCTAAATGTTTTGAACCTGTATTTTTTACTTTTGAAAAATTTTTAATGTTTTTAATTATTGAAATTGTTCTTTATTTTAAAGTTTATTCATCTAATTTTTACTTCATTGAACAATTTTTTAACTTCTGTGTTTGTTTTAAAGTTTTTTTTTTCTTTTGAAATTTTTTAATTTTTGTTCTCTTTTCTTATTTCTTTTTGTTTCTCAGCTTTTTATTTTTTTACTGTTTACTTTTTATTGATTTTATTTTTTTTCTTTTGTTTTTCGTTCTTTTTTTTTGTATTTTTTTTCGTTTCATGAATTCTTAAGACCGTCATTATATTTTGAACTTTTTTAAAATATTTCATGTTTTTTACATTGCATTTTTGTAATTTTATTTTTATATTTTTAAAATACATATTAGGGGTTTTCACACTGACTTGGGTAGTTGGGTACGGGTAGATTGAGTACTTTTGATTACTGCGAGCACCCTTAACTGAAATTGAGTACTTTGTAGAAACAGCTGATGAGAGATGAATAACAGCTAGAAAAGAGTTGTCACCATATTATTCATGTCATTTTATGAGCGCAAAATTTAGAGTAATGTTTTACGTGAACTTTGCGGCATTTAATAAATTTTATCTGAAAAATTTTAAAATAACTAATTTGAACACATTTATCTATTTTATTCACTTATAATTTGTTAACTTTGTTTTTTGTCAATTCAATTTCAATTCAATTATTGCCTACTTTTGGAAAAGGTGGTAACCCATGAAAAAAGGACTCAATCAATCTACCCAAACAAGTCAGGGGGTCACCTAGAGTAGATTGGTAGATGGGTACTTGGGTAGAATGGCACTTTTACAAAAACAAAATGTATGGTATTTGCCAATCTACTCAACTACCCAAGGCAGTGTGAATACCCCTATTGTTTTTGTGTCTATTTTAATTTCTTTGAATTTTATTTATTTAAATCTTTCTTTATTATTATATATTTTAAGCTTTATATATTTTTTTATGCATTTTTAATTTATTAAATATTTTGATAAAGTATTAAATGTTTATTTCTTTTGATATATTTTTATTTTTATACATTTTTATTTATTTGATATATTTTTATATTAAGTTTCATAGATTTCTCTTATTTTATAATATTTCTATATATTTTTATTTTTATTTTTATTTTTTATACAGATATTTTAATTTTTATATATTTTTATTTTCATATACTTTTAGTTTTATGTTTATATACTTTATTTTAATATTGTTTTGTTATTCTGTATTTTAATTTTTATTAATTTTTTTAAAATTTTATTAATTTATTTTTATATATACATATTTATTTATTTTTATATATATTAATTTTTTGATTTGTAAATATTTTTATTTTTATATTGTTTTATTTTTATACATATTTTTATATTGTTTTATTTTTATACATATTTTTATATTTATTTTTATATATTTTTATTTTTTTTATTTTTTTTATTTTTTTATTTTTTTTATTTTTTTTTTTATTTTTTTTTTTATTTTTTTTTTTATTTTTTTTTTATTTTTTTTTTATTTTTTTTTTATTTTTATTTTTATTTAGTTTTATATTTAGTTTTATATTTATTTTTATATATTTTTATTTTTACATATTTGTTTTTAATTTTTATATATTTTCATTTCTATATATTTTTATTTTTATATATTTTATTTTTACATATTTTCATTTCTATATATTTTTATTTTCACATATTTTTATTTTCACATATTTTTATTTTCACATATTTTAATTTTCATATAATTCTATTTTTTTTATCAATCTCCACCTCTCTGCAAAACTCAGAGAGCAAATAATGCCATGTAAAGCTTCTTGAGAACAAGAACTTTAGCCGTTCGGAGTCGTCATAAAACATTTTATATCAGTTCTCGGTCAATTGTGTGCAAACATTTAATAACACACACACAACACAATTTATCATTAGAGGCTCGGTCAAAGTCCTTTGAAGGGCTGAAATGGCTAATTTGTTTTTTTTTTATTTTAAACTACTTTTATTTTTAAGCATGCTTATTTTAAGCATGTTTTTTATATATGTTTATTTTTATGTATTTATTTTTTTAAACAATAAGTGTTTTTTATTTATTTTTAGTTCAACTAATTTATTTGCTTCTTTTTTATTATTTATTTTTGCCTTTATACTAAATTATTGTCATTGCATTTTTTTATATTTTTTATTATATATTAAAATAAATTTGTTTTCTTATTTTTAAAATTTTAATATTTTAAATTATGTTGTGTGGATGTTTTGTTGTACGTTTCATTCATTTCATTCGTTTCATTTGTATTTTTTTATTTTTATTCCTTTTTATTTCCTATTTTTATATATATTTTTTTTTTTTTTATTTTTATTTGTTTGTTTTTATTTTTTTTTTTTTTCCTTTTTATTTTCATGTCGTCCTTGTTATTTTTATGTCGTCCTTTTTATTTTTAGTTTTTATTTTTATTTATGTGGTTTTTTATATTTTTTTTTCTTTTATATTTTATTTTTTAATTTTTAGTTTTAATTTTATATTTTTATTTTTTATTGTTTTTGTTTTTATTATATGATGTCTAATTTTTTATTTTATTTTATTTTATTAAGTTTTATTTTTTTTTATTGTGTTATGTTTAATTTTTCATTTTGTTATTATAAATTTATATTTTAAATTAAACTTTTTAAATTTTTGTTGTTATTGTTTTCTTTGATTATATTTCTTTTTTTATGTGTATTTTATATTTTTTTTTTTAATTTAATTTTATATTAAGGTTATTTTTTATTTAATTTATTTGTTATTGCTTATATTTTGATGTTATTTTTTTTACTTTTTTTAATATTTCCTTTATTTATTATTTTTTAATTTTATTATTTATTTGTTACATATTTACATTTATTTTTTTTTTTTTTGTAAGACATTTGGTTGCTTTGATTTCTTGAATTTTTTTGTTTGTTATTTGATTCATTCTTTTTTATTTATCTGTTGTTCTTTAGCTTTTGGTTTGCAGCTTTTATTTCTTTCTTATTTATATTGTATTTTTCCATTTATTTTACTTAAGTTTTTAATAATCTTTCCATGCATTTAATTTTTTCAAAGTTTTTTTTTCAATCTTTATATAGGTATGCAGCAATAAGTCAGGCAAGCAATAAGTGCACAAGTCTTCATCAAACTACTATTTAGCCTCGTTTTATACAAGGTAACTGTTTTGCGAATTACTTTTTAATCACCTCTGTGTATGTTGTTTTCCAAAAAGTTTTAATTTTCTACGAATTAATTTCATTTATAATCAACTAAGCGCTAAATTAGCACTCAAGCTTGTCGAACACTAGCTTTTATCCCAAAAACAAACCGTGGCTGCAGCAGGTGCTGCAGAAATATTTTAACGCAATAAAAAAACCAAAAAAAAAAAAAAACAAACATGGAAAAAATATTTTTATATGAAATTTGAATACTGTAGAAATTTTTAGATCATCAATTGAAATTGATTGAGTTGGCGTGCAGTGATGGTTATTCACTTATTCGAAAATAAATATGAAAAAAAATATATACACAAAAATTGAATGTATTTCGTTATACATTTGAAACACATTTTGCGAATGATAAATGCGCAAAAATGCAATTTTTTTAATGTACCGCATAAAATATTTGCACAGAAATCAATTTTAATTATATGTGAAATTTAGCTTTATAATTGAGTGATTAAAAGAACATGCTCGGTAGGGTGTTGGGGAGGGTGGGGGAATGAAAAGAATCATTTAAACATTTTAATATTAATAACTGCACTCATGTACTCTATAGTTTAAAAGACTAACCTTCTTAAAACTGACTTAACTTAAAAATGAATTCTTATAAAATTCATCTTCACACAAATTTATGGAATTCATATGAGTGCATAAAATGAATCATCTGGTTAATTAAACTTGTACATTCAACTATTAAATATTTAAAATAAATCGAAAAAAAATTTCGCATTAAATCATTTAATTTTTTTTTTTTAATTTTTTTCATACTCAATCCCGAGCAACTGCAATTAATATTCATTTATTGGGGCACGGAAATTGAATTTTTTGATTTGGAACAGCAACACAAATGCTTAAAATAAACTTTTTTTTTTTTCAGTGGCCAGCACTGTTACGCATCATCATCATCAAGATATTTAAACGTCACAAATAGAGGGTGACAATTTTGTAAATATATTCAATGCAGCTGAACAGTGTTGCTGCCTAGCTGCAAAATCGATTGGCTGGTTTTTTTTTAATGGAAGATTTGAATAATTTGATTTTTTGGCAATTTCTTCTTCATTTCCTCTATATGATAAAAAAAATGGTTAATAAATCATGCAGAACATGAAGTGGCATAAAGAAGTTTTTCCCAGAAAATATTTAGAGCGGAAACTATCAAAATGGCACTTTATAGATTTGAATTTGTTTTTTTTTTTTCTTGCATTTTTCTGATGATTTTGGCAAGCAGTTGCTTAGCAAGGATGAAAATATTAATAGAAAAATAAAACGGAGATGTTTGAATGAGGAAATTGATGTTGAGTTGATTAAGTTTTCATATGTCATGAAAACGGTTAACAATTTTATTTCAATTTTTTTTTTATGTTAGGTAAGCTAACAAATTTTTAATTAAAAGAAGGCAGAACAAACGAATTGAGTGTTATTTAAAATTTTGTTGAAAAAGTCAGTTTTTACAAAAGCTTTGCTATAAAATTTCTAGAGTTAAGCGTGAAAGAGTCAAATAATTAAGTAGAATAATTTCAAGCTGGTAGTGATAGTGTTGACCGTGGCATGCAGGTTAAGTGTGTTGCTTAGCATGCTCGGAGCCCGAGATCGATCCCCAATCGCGGCAAAAGTTTTTTTGAACAAACTTCAGAGAGTAAATAATGCCATGTTAAGCTTCTTAAGAACATGAACTTTAACCGTTCGGAGTCGGCATAAAATATGTAGGTGCAGCATTCGGTTAATTGTGTGCAAACATTTAATAACACACATAACACAATTGATCATAAGAAGCTCGGTCAAAGGCCTTTCAAGGGTTGAAATGGCCAGTTTATTTATTTATTTTTTTTTTAATTTCAAGGTTCATACAAAATGTTTCAGGAAACAAAGCTATGATAAAATGGGTTACAAAACATTGAAGAAAGATGCACAACTCAGTCATGATCTATATTGAAAATCTGTCAGGCACACTTTTCAAGGTCATATTAATTAAAATAAGCCAAAATGCGGAGAAAAACTCTTGTCGAGAATACAAGTGTTTCAAACTAAAACAAAAGAATAAGAGAGTTCTCATTATCTTTATTAATTTACGTTTTTCTTTTTTTTTTCTTTTTTTTTTTGCTTTTTCAAGTTTTTTTTTTAATTTTAACATTCGGTTTTTTATTTGTAAAATTTTATATATTATCTTTTTATTTTAATTTTTTTTTTTCATGTTTCTATTCTTATTTTTAATTTTTTTTACATCATTTTATTTGTCTTCATTTTTAATTTCTTATTATTTATTTTTCTGTAAATTGCTTATTTCATATAAATTTTTTTAACTTTCGACACAATACTTTATTTATATTTTTGAAATTATTTAAATTTTTATTTTTATTTCTCACATTTTATTTTTATTCTCTTTTTTATGTCTATTTCTCTAATAAAATTTTTTATGTTTTGAATTTAATTTTTAGCTTTTAAAATTTTTTCTTTTATAGTTTTTATTTATTTTTATTGATTTATTTTTTTGTTTAAATTTTTTTTTTTGTAAAAATTTTTTTTTATTTTTTTTATTTTTTATTTCTTTTTTGTTTGATTTTTCAGTTTATTTTATTTTGTGTTTTGTTTTTTATATTTTGTGTTTTGTATTTTTTCTTAATTATTTTATTTATTTTATTATTTTATTTAAAATGAAATTTTTAAAATTTTGTTGTTATTTTTGAATATTTTATGGTTTTGAAAATTTTTCTTTTTCGAAAGCTTTTAATTTTTATTTTTTCATCCCTGCTTTCACTTATTAAATCATGATTGTGTAAGATTTTTAAAAAATTACCTTTATTTTTTTATTTTTATATATTTTTTTAGTTTGTTTTATTTTTTTTTTTTGTTTTTTGTATATTTTTAAACTAATTTTGTTAAAACTGGCACATTTTCTTAAGTTTGAGCCAAGCTTTAAACATTATTTTGAAGATTCTTCTTACCAAAATCATCAAAGCCCTATATTTATGTCCTCCTACTAGTTGTGCTAGACAACATGCGACAGAAAAAAAAAAAAACAACAAAACAGAACTTTCTACCCGACCAACTGCGGCGAATTCTGCGCCATTTATTTTCCAAACTTTGGTTCAATAAATTGTGAATCTTTGTTAAGTTGGCGTGCGTGTGAGTGTGTGTGACCAGTGTTGCCAGAGTTTGTGTAAAAGTTAGTTTTCATTGTATTGTTGTGTTTGAACAATGCATGCGTGTGTTTTTGTGGCTGTTTTTTGGAAGCTTCTTGTTCGCTATAATAATGCAATGTTTGTACTCAAGAAATGTGTGTGTGTGAGCCTGATATATTTAATCGTATTGTTGTTTTGCTTGTTTTTCCTTTTGGCTTTTGTTATTGTTTGCTTTTTCCGAACATGCTGGCCGAGGCCCAAAAAATGCCGCCCATAAAGTCTGACAAATGCCTTTCCGACAGCACTTTTTGTGCTTTATTTTGCATTTTTTTCCTTTTTTTGTCTCTAGGAGTAAAACAAATTTCTATGACAAAAAGAGACGAATTTTTTTGTTATACTTGCAGCATTTTTTGGCTTCGAAAAGTTATCCTAACTCAAAAAACTAAAATTATTTAACTATGTGTAGTTATAACTTAACTATGTTAAGGTTATGATAAGTATGCAAGTTTATGAAAAATCTTGAAACAAAGCTTCGGGCTCATTTTCTTTAATAATAATAATAATTTGGAGAAGAATATTTTTTTTTGTTTTAACAGAAATACCAAGCATGTTTAATGTAACCACTAAACATAAAATTTCAGGCAGAAACTTTTTCTGTGCCAGCTCAAAATTTGCTGCATAGTTTCTGGCGCAATGTATGCTTAAACTTTTTGCCCGCACAAAACAAAACGAAAAAAAAAATAAAAACATGTAGCACAGTAACGGAAACTACAGCAACAGCAACAACAATTACAAAAACAAAACAAGAGAAATTGTTTTTGTTACACTTCGTTGAGCTTCGTTATTCGTATTATGTTCATTATATTTATTTTTTGCTTCTTTTTCTTCATTTTCTCATTTAATTTTCGCCAACTCCTAAACATTCAAGCCATACAAACTAATGAGTTAGCATTACTGGCAATATAATTATGACGAAGTGAAGGACTTCGATGCAAAGACGCTTCATCGAGAGCACGCGTCAAGCAATGCGGTAGTGTACAGGGTGGGTGTGTTGATTTAAATCATAATCACAGTCGTTATATGTTTGTTGTAGGAAAAATGAAACCGCATAAATAAATGCGTAATCGGCATTTACTTTTATAGCTAAAACAAAAAGACAAAAGACTGAAAAAATCTGCGTTGCCGCCACACTAGATACACAACACTTTTTTATAACCCCTAAAAAATTACTGTGCTCAAAAAAAGAAAAAAAGACATACAATTGTATTTTTATAAAAAGTCGGGTATAAAAAGGGTTAAGGCTTTTAATCGCTGTAAAATTAAAATTAAATAAACGTTCAACCGCCAAATAATTTAAAGGTCAGAAAATATGGTCAGAGTGTAAAAATGTAATAATCTCAACTCATTAAAAGTTAATTAAATGAAAAATAAAAGGTGGTCGGTCTGTAAAAATGGTTAAAAAAAGGACCAAGTTTCATTAGCTTTCATGGTTGTGCCTTTTATTGTTTCCTTAAGAGTTCTCTAATTAGCACTGTTTCTTAGGTTTCAAAGAAATTTCGTAGGACAGGAGTTGATTATCTTTAAAATGATGCTTGATAAATACTTGAAAATAAAAGAGCTTTGTTATTGTTTTCAAGCTTTTGACAGTGAACCACATCAAATGTACCGAATTTGTTTGTTTCAAACTGTGAGAAAATTTCTTTTATTTGTAGCTTCGCTAGGTAAGAAAGGTTTGTCAATATTTGTCTATAAACTACTATTTCCTCAACAAACCACAGAGATTTTTGACGAAATTGAAACGAATTCGTTTAGTTGACAGCTTTTGTCAGTGAGTTCTGCTTTTTTCAATTAGCGAGTGAAGTTTTACCACGATAATATCTTCTTAATGTATAAATTGCAAGTCTTATGCTTCGCACCTTATGTCTCTCAAACTGTTCATTCTTGCTATTACAGTGCTTTTATTATGCAAAGGCATTTGTTCAGCCCGAAAGTATGCACACGAAATAAATTTTCTTCATACCTTTCAATGAGCATCATCTTCTGGTTACGATTAAATTTTCTTAATTCAAGTCATTCTCGGCACCTAATATCTCTCAAACTGTAATGAGGCTTTTATCGTGCTTTTCGAACTTTACGGAAAAATATTTAGCCTGAAAGTATGCACAACAAATTTATTGAAACATGGTGTCTTGTAACACAAAATGAAGTGGCTAGAAATCGTAAGAAGATATTAAGAGACCTTTTGGCCCCGAAATGCTTAAAATATAATCGAGCCAATAAATGCAGTCATTTCTCATAGCGACTTATTTTTCGAGTTCCAAAATAGAGATGGGCGCGTGAGTGATTTTGGCTCACGATCACGCACGCTCACGTTGTAATATCTTCTAATCACGCACGATCACGATTAAAAATAATTTTTTAATTCGCACAGATTGAAGTCACGAACGAGACAAATTTTATCACGCACGATCACAAATTTTACGATTTCACGATCAGTGATTTTTTCTATTGGTTCACTCACGATCACAACGTGATTCGTCGTGACACGTCGTGTCATGTCACAATTCGTGACACGCGCCCATCTCTATTCCAAAATTCTAGATCAAAATGGAGCAACCAGCAACCTGGATATGTTGCTATCCAGGACCTATTTTAGGAGCTTTCCAGTAGATTAGCTATAAAATGGTAGCTAGCTATAATGCAATACGCTTTTCTCAGTACCTTGCCCTGGTTCAAAGTGGTTCTGGTTCTTCGATTGACCTTAAGAAAAGTTACGTTCCGAAAACCCAGAGAGAAGTGAGAGAAGAATATTACTATAACATAATTCCGTAAAATGTGAGTGCGGAACGCTTGATTTTTTTTTTTTAAATTTCATAGCATATTTTTAGGCATTTTTATTTTGTGAATAATTGAAACTTCAAAAACTTTTTATATTTTTTTTTTTCATTTTGAAAATTTCAGTTTTATGAAAATTTTTTAAACATATTTCGTCGCACCTACTATGATTTCCGTTTTAACTTTAAGGTATTTTATAAAGATTTAGAACTAAAAATTGGTATTTGCACAATTTAAAATCGAATATGTGACCAACGATGATTTCTAATTCAGCTTAAAGAAAGTCAATATTTCATGTTTTTACCTTCCGGAAAACCGGGCCCGTCATTTTTGACGGGAAAGAACTAGTAATAATATAAACTCGATTTTTGTATTGGAATCCCCCAAAGAGTTGAAGATAGGGAGTGAGTATGTGCGGTAAAAATGTTGGGAATAATAAATAAGCAATAGCAGGGGTTGGCCATACAATGCTCGAGAGGTACTCTGGTATCTATGGGCGCGGTGGAAGACACGTTTTTAAAAATTCAATTATATTATTTTGTTTTGGGTACTGTTCGAAGTGTTGGAGATATCTTTTGAACCAAGGATTTCAGATGTCAAATCCATTCAGTCCATACTGCCTTGGTTAAGAAATGAAGAGATCTATTAGTTGAAGAGAAAGGGACACAAAGTGATACAAGCAGGCACCGTACCGGTTATGGTTTTTATCGAAAAAGTCACATATTAACTGTTATTTTTTAGCTTTTATTTTTTTCGACAAAAATAAAAGTTATTTTGTGTCTTATATTTTTACGGGCGAACATAACAGTTCCTTATGACTTTTATTTTATCGGTCGGAAATTACAGTTATTTTCTGTCTTTTATTTTTTCGGTCAATAATATCAGGCAATTTGTGTTTTTTCAAAGGCTGTTTTACCGACTAAAAAACTAATGGTACCATTATTTGGGTCTCATCGGTGTGCACAATTTAAATATGGCATCAATAGTTTTTTAATTGGTCAAGCGGCCTTAAAAAAAATACAAAGTGCCTGATATTTTTGACCGAAAAAATAAAAGTCACAAAATAACTGTTATTTTTGACCGATAAAATAAAAGTCAAAAGTAACGGTTATATTTGTCCGAAAAAATAAAAGGCAAAAAATAACAGTTAATTTTTAACTTTAATAAAATCAGTCGAAAATTTAAAAGGCACTTAATATTCATGAAGCTGAGGCCATTTGTAACATAATGGTATATTCGAAAAAGTACTGCGACAATTTTTTCATCGTGTCTTTTTCATTTAGAAATTGAAAAATAACAGTTATTTTCGGTCCCTGGATACAAGTGCAGAATGTAATCAATATACATATGTAATCAATATACTAATTTGAATCTGAGGCAAGTGGTATGTCTTTATCTCAGTCAATTGGAGTTATTAAACAATCTCATTCCACAAAACTCTCTAACACCAACAACAACTCTAAAGATGTTATTATTGATATATTTTAAATTTCAACTGATTAGGAAGAATATTGATCATAAATTTATGTTTTTTTAATTAGGAAAGAGTTCAAAAGAATCGTGTACCTATGGCCTGGCTTTAAAATAAAAACAGGGTATGTATTCGGGTATATAGTCCGCGGTCGTGGATTAACGAATCTCGTGGATTAAACGAGAGAGAGAGAAAATGTCATGTAAAACTTCATGAGAACATGATCATTAGGCGTTTGGTCAATTGTGCACAAATATTTAATAACACACACAAAGTGTTTGTTAATCGGTCAAAGTGAAATCAGCGGTCAACGTCCTTTCATGCGCTGATATTCATTCATTTCATTCATTTCATTTTTTTTTTATATTTATTTAAGTATTGAAGTTAATGAACGTAATGACCCACCATTTCCGGCATTTTTCAGGACCCAATGATGAGAACCCAATTATTTTTTACTTCCTATACCAACATTTTTCTTAGGATAGGAAATAATAACACCGACAATAGTGAAAAAACGCACATAAATTATAATGATATTAAATATTGCACGGTTGCTGAGAAGGCGGTGCGACATTAAAAATCACTTGAGAAAACTATTGCAACAATTAGGTTAAGTAATTTTTAATTCGCATTATTATGAGCGATAAAACCGAATTGCAGCGCAAAACACATTTGTTCATGATGTCATTTTCAAGTCAACACAATTTAAGGACACGCTTAATGTGCGAAAATTCTTAATGTGTTTTGGCACAGCGATATTAAAATGAAAAAATGAATTAACCCACAAAATCACCACGGTCTACCAGTTAAAGCCTGTCGGCAGGCAGGCAGCAACGCAAACAACAATACCGCCGCCAAAAGTACAGCAATTTAGCACGCTGCATCAATATGGCGGTAAAAACATGCCATTAAAATGAAAGGACCAACGAACAAACGACACTCGAACGCATTGTTCGTTCACGTTCAGAGCACAACCACAAAAAGGTTCTCCCCACACACACACACATACACAAAAACAAACTTTAATAACAATGATGTTATTTATTTATATAAAGACAGTAGCTGGCTGCACTTACCTCAACAGAGATCGTAAATAACGGTGCATGAACTGGACCAGTCTGTGATTCCAATTTGTAAACCAAACCATGGCGCAGCTCATTTAACATGGCAACCGTATTTTTTGGCTGTGGAACGCGTTCCTTGCTGGGTCGAGGTTTCTTCTTGGGATGAGCTGTATTGTGGGTTGGCACGGTTGAATGAATGAAAAGAGACAAAAACAAAAATAAAAACAAAAACAGCAAGAAAAATGAAAAATTAGTAAAAGCTTTTAATAGCTAACGGGCATAGTTGGCGGTTTAAGCCTTAAAGTATTTCAACTGACATACTGTTGCTGTCGCTGTCGCTGTCAAAGCAAATGACAACACAGGTGCTTTTGCTGTTGCTTACCTGAAAACTTGGAGCCTTCGTAACGACGTTTTGATGGTGATTTGCGACTGTAACCGTTCATGTTGTCCACAGTTGGCAGCAACAGAGGCTAATGTGTTCAATAGAGGAAGTTTAAAGTGTTCGCAGAGAGAGAGAGAGAGACAGAAGGAATGACAGCAAAAAACGAGAAAAAAATTGATTAATGGGTATTGAGCATTATTGATTCAAAAGAAAGAAAAAAAGAAGAAAAATTAAATTTTGAAAAAATTAACATATACAACAAAAAGATAAATAAATAAAAATAAAAACATAGAAGAAAGTTTTGCACATTTATTGCTTAAAATACCGTTACACAAATAAGTTTGTCGCTGCATATAGAAACATACAAATACACACACACAAAAACACATATCTTAAGTGATGCTAGTAGTAGTAGTTTTTGTTGTAGTTTTAGTAGAACACTATAAGAAGTATTAGTAGTATTAGAAGTAGTAGCACAACATCAAAATGCAGTTAGTAGTTTTTCAGTTGTTTGTGTTTTTGTTGCAATAAGAGTTAGTAGTAGTAGTAGTAGAAGTAATTTATCTTTTCTCTTTTAATTTAAGTTAATTGTCTATTTTATAGCTATTTATTGATTAATAGTTTTACACACACACACAACATTGATTATTTTAAGATTTTCTTACTCTTATTGTTTATTGTTTTTTTTTTTTTTCTTTTGCTCAATTCATCAATTTTACAGTTTAGTTTGTTACCAAAATAGTTGTTAAACAATTTTTATTTAATATAACATAAGTAAAAATCTACATAAATTAAAACTAAGACAAACGTTAAGATATTTATAACTATAAACTTAACAACATTTAGAAGTATTTCAAGCAAAATATAGTGCATTTGAAGCTTTTACTTAACAAGCAGCATGGTTTTTCGTACTAAAAGTGTTGTTCTACGATTTTCAAGCAACTAAATAAGTCAAGAAAATATACTATAAATAAAATTAAGCAAGCAGTTAAAATAAGCAAAATTACATTTCTTATTAAAAATTATATGCAGAGATATTTTTATTTTATATTCAATTATTCAATGCTTTCGCAGTATTGAACTTAATTTTTTAAAAATTTAAATAAAGAAGCTCGAAGAAAGTTTAAGCTTGAGAGCAAAGTCTTACGAACCAGTACAACATGACGTATGAGTAACATTAATTCAAACGAATTAATTTTTACATCAATGTGCCGCCATTTTAAGAAATATCGAACGGTTTTTAAAGGGAAAATGAAAAAAATTCACATTCTTCTTTCCAAGAACTTAAGCCTCTCACTAGGCTTAAAGTTAAAGCCTTGTACAACATGTCATAGAAATAATATTAGTTCAAACTAGACTTGAGCGTAGTTTGGAGTCAGAGTCGTAGTCAAGTGTTATTTCGGCCCATTAGACCCATATTCGAACCAAAACACATTGGAATAAATGGTTTATATATCTAATATTCTTAGTTTAAATATAAAAATAATATAAAAAATTATTTCTGGTCTGAATTTGTAATGTTGGGCAAAAAATAGTCATCTCTTTAAAAAACTCGGTTAATGAAAACAGATAATTTGCAAATCTTGGTGAAACGGTTCTGGGAGGGGTTTGCAAAAAAGTATTGAACTGTCATATGCTAAGTTAAGTAAATATATACTTGTTAGAGTACCCATGAAGCGTATGGAATTTTCAAAAGTGAAAATTTTTTCGCTCCCCGCGAACTTTCCTACAGAATAGGTGCTAAAATAAGATTTGCAAAACTACACTTGATCTGGTCTGCACAGTATTTTTTTAATTCAATCTTAAATAGCGATTTTTTTTTTTTTTATTTCAAAGAAATAATAACAGAGAATTATAAAACAAAGAAAAGAGTCAATTGGGAACGGTTGTTTTACATTTTCTCTTTTTGTAGAAACGCTAATGAATTAAATTTTTATTTTTAAATTTTTTGCTTAGTTTTAAAGCATGTTTTTTTTTCTCAGTGCAATTTAAATTTAATTTCATCTCAGTTCATGAAAGATATTTGTGGGTGAAATGTTTTATTTAAATCACTGGTTTTTCTGTCCAATTTCACCAAAATTGCCGAAGAATGATTTTTTTTTTCTGGAACAGATTGTTACGATGATTGGATCGTACAGTTTATAAAAAATCAGTAATTCTCTTTTACAAAGTTATTATAAAAACATCTAAAATATTTTCTAATCATAAAATTCTTTCGGCAATCGCAAAACAACTTTAAACTTAATAGAATCAATTGATAACAACTTTCATATTTGGCTCATGGCTCTAAGGAGGGGGTCCGGACCCGTGGAACACCCCCATATCTACGCCACTGCCGTAACGGAAACTGTTCCACAATATTATGAGCATGAGCGACGCAAAATATAACTGCATCACATTTATAAGGTAGAATTCTTTGGTAACTTGGTCCAGTTGCTTTCTTAATAGCATATCAAAATATTTTTTGAAACAAATAACCTTTGGATGCATGATTTCTGTTTTGATAATATAAACGCTTTGAAAGTATTTTACAAATGATAGAAAGTCGACTAAATTTAACACACATCTCTTCTATATCTAAAATTCAGTTGTAAAATTTTAGTTGTTAACCTTGAAATTAAAGGCTGAGTCGATGTGTGTAACTTTAACTGTTTTTTTTAATGAATAAAAACATTAACTTTCAGCTACGTAAGAAAAATTTACAAAAATTATTGTAATCGGTCAATTCTTAGGGGTACCTTCCTTGGCCCTTGACTGAGTTTAAACATCATTTTATATGTAAGGTACATTCAAAGTAGCCCGATCTTAACAAAACTCGGTCAGAAGGCTAGGCAAATAGAGTAATAGATGTGTACTGAAAATGGTCTTAATCGATTCGAGCCTAGGAGTACCTTCTTTGGGTCTATATTAATTATACCCTTAACCTGAAAGGTCAGGGTATATTAACTTTGTGAAAACGTTTGTAACGCATAGAAATAAGCGAGTCCAGTATAGAAAATTATATACATTCTTGTACGGCATCATCTCATCAGTCGAGCTATCCATGTCCGTCCGTCCGTCCATCCGTCTGCGTGTTGTCCGTAAAGAAGAAAGAGTGGAGACAGGATAAGAAGAAAGAGTTGAGAGGATAAAACTCGTTACATATGGCTACATGATTCGTTTTGCTAGACATGAATCCAAGGATGTGCACTATTGAATATGTTTGGAATCCGCCCATCGACACGCCTACCTCCCATACAACGCAAAGGTTGAAAACAGCATAACTCAGCTCATAACTAACCAACAACAATAAAATTTGGTAAAATCTGCTCACAGACACGCCCACCACCCATACAAGCCAAAAATTGAAAAGTCAATAAATAAGTTTCTGTTCAACCTACAGAGATAAAATTTTATACATATGCATATTATAACAAAACGAAGATGGTTTTTAAATTGGGCGTAATCCACCTACGAACACGCCTACCTCCGATACAACCGATACAACCCAAGTATTGAGTTTAAAACTCAATAAATAAACCTATGTTTGTCTTACAAAGATCAAATTTGGTATGTTTGTATTTTATACCAAAACTAAGGTGTGTTCAAAAATTGGGCGTAGTCCGTCCATGAACCCGCCCATCTCCCTTACAGCCCACAATAGCGAAAGCTCAATTAAGGCATTAACTGTAAGCTACAGAAATAGAACTTGGTATATGTAAATTGTTCATCAACATTTAAATGCATATCAAAAATGGGCTTCATCCGCCCACGGACTATTATTGTATTTTGGAGAAGTAAGTTTAGTGTATTTCATAGTCGGCCTAGACCGACTTTCAAAAAATAGACCGATCCTTACGAAAGTCGGTCAAAAGGCTATACAAATATAGTCATAGGTGTGTATTTAAAATGGTCAAAATCAGTTAGACCCTGGGAGCGCTTCCCTTGGACCTCTATTGAGTTTTTACATGGTTTTGTATGGGAGGTACATAGAAAAGTAAGCCGATCTTAAAAAAACTCGGCTAAAAGATTAGACAAATAGAGTTATAGATGTTAACTTAATGTGGTCAAAATCTCGGTTAGACCCTTGAGGTACCTGCCTTAGACCTATATAATGTTTTAAAATGATTTTATAGAGAAGGCACAAACAAAAATTGTTCGATCTCTACAAAACTGGGTCAGAGGGCAAGGCAAATATAGTAGCAGTGTGTTCTAAAAAAAAAATAGTTCTTTGTTTTTGAAATTTCTTTTCGAACTTTGCTACATTTTTCATATTTTTCCATACAAAAGTTATCAATCTTCGCAAAAGCACACTTTTTGAAGTCTTTTTCGTTTCGTTTTTCTACTTTTTGTAGACAATTCCTACTTTTTGTTTTATGTCTTTAAATTGTTGCAGTACTTCACTCCTTTTGTCATTCGAACGGTTGTTATGCCTTTTTTTTTGATTCAAATCAAACTTTCAAATCGGGCTGGAGTGCAGCTTTTTTCAACCAGTTTTTTTAAATTCGATAGAGTGGCGTGTTTGCCATAAGGTTCTACTAATATTTGATAGAATTGTGTGACCTTATGAAACTTATTTTTCTGTAACGTTTATATGTTATTATCTATAACATTGATGACATCTAGCTTACACAGTAAGCGGGCATTGGAGCAGGTATGATGCTTTGCGAAGCAAAAAATATGCATAAGATTAAACAAAATATCCCTTTTTAACAAAAACTCGAAGAAAACGAAAGAGAAACCAAACAAGCTTATAACAATAACGCCACCAATTATTTTTGCAATAAATTATACAATTAAATAATTTAATGTCCTACTTTTAACCACTAACATTCTATATTTATGTTTTGCAAACCTTCAGTATGTAAATATATTTAATTTAAATGCCGATTTTAGCAAAAAATTCATAAATATTTATAAATTCACCTCAATTTATAACTTCCTGTTAGAAAACACGTGTAGCAACACAGAGAAGTGAAGTTTAACTGTTGCTCTAATAATTAAAACAAGCTTTAAACCGTTAATAGCACAAACAGTTAGTGTTAAAACAGCTACATTATAATAGGATCACCTGAAAAATTCAACAGCTGAATAATACTTTTCGTTTTCATTTTTGTTCTATTCTTTTTGCTGTTTACCTAGTCAATAAAAATTGCACTCAAAGCAGCTGTTTAAGTCAGTTATTAATGTTTTCAAATTATGATTAAAATATTTTCGCTAACTTAAATAGCTTTCCACCCTTTCAACTGCCTAAAGTACACAAAAATAAAAACTTTAACACAAAAAAAATAGTCTGCAATTTCTTCGAAACTAAGTTTTGAGTAGGCGTTGATTTACGCGATAAATGCAGCTGCTGCTTCGAGTGTTGAAAAAAAAAAACAAACACAAACTTTTGCCACTCTTAGCCCAGCGACCTAACAGCTAAAGAGTGGGAGGAGTTTATGTATGTATGAATGTCGTGTTGGCGACCCGGCACTGCAATTGTTCTTTAACATGCAAAGAACCGCTGGAAATTTTAAATGACAACCTTAAATTATATTTTTATGCAGTAATCACAGTTTTTTTTTCTGCACTCAATATCGTGCGTTTAATAAATTGTTTATTTATTTCGGCATAGAAATGGCAAGTTTTCGAGGGTTTGCCGGAAACTAGGCAACACTGTTATTTCTCTTTTACCAAAATTTAAGACACATAATTTGCTTAGGTTTTATTATGCTAACTGTAGGAAATTATTAATAGCTGCCAATAAATAAAATGCCAAATGCTAATTTTGGGCAGAAAAAGGCAAAGGCAAGAATTAAATGAGCATCAATAGAGTTGCCAGCGTTCGTTTTGTTTTTATGTTAATGTCTATAGGGCGCACAGTGGTTTAGCCCCATACAAAAAGTGTCAATAAATAGAAATAATCGTCGTAGAGCAACAAAATTTGGCACATGAGTTACAATTGTAAGTATTAAAAAAAATACAAAAAATTTTTGGAATCCGCCCACAACCACGCCCACCTCCCATACAACAAGAAACTTCAAAACGCCATATTTTCCTTCATATCGGACCGATTTGAAAAAAAAAAGGTATGGAGGTATATATTTATGTCCTGAATTGAAAAATATATACTTTGGTTTTGCCCACCTCCCCCACAAAATTTTTATAAATTTCTGTTTTTACAAATTCCATCTTTCTTGTGAAATAGCGCTTTAATTATATGAGTTAGAGTTTAATAATGTTCTAGAAAAATATTAATTGGACTTTTTTTTAAAACATGAAAAAAAAAATTAGCTTTAAGAACCTTATCGTTTGATTTTTATTAAATAAAGACTAAGTGAACCTCACACGTTTCGAATCAATTTTTGTTTACTTTTTGAAAATTTTTGGTGCATAATTTTGGGCATAGTTCTACAAAGCAATCGTATTCTTTTTTGTATTGTATACTTTATATTGCTAATTTGAGTGTTTGTTATTTGTTGTTGTTACCATAATAGAAAATAAAAGGCGTTGAATACTTTATATTGTTAGCTTTTTTAACGTAAGCCTGAAAGCATGCCACAAAAATTAATAAATAATTCGACAGCAAAACTCGAATTTTTTGGTAAAACGCTTTTTGTTTTTTATTCACCAAAAGTTTATTGGCAGATATTGGCAGCTAATTTTTTTTTTAAAATTTAAGTAAAAGTCCAATAATTACATATTTCCTAATGAGCGATCACCGCTCGGCTCCGCAAGACACATTTTCCTCTGCGAAAAATGACAAAAAATGTTTTTTTTCATATTTTACAACATAAGTTTTTTGGCTTCAAAAATAATAAAAAAAAATAAATTTCCAAATATGCAAATTTTTTCCTTAACTATGCTTCTTATAAGCAAAAAAAACCGAACAGCAATTTATTCAGTAGTTTAGATGTTATTTTACGTCAAGTTCACTACCTATTTTGAACGATTTTGTGAACTGTTTTATATTTATCGTCTTTAAAGGTTTCTGTACAAAAATCCTGTGCAGATTTCTGTGAAAATCTTTTGGAAACATGCTAATTAGACATTTCTTTAAATATAAAAAATTAAATATCGACCATAGGAAGTCATAAAATTTGGTATTTTTTTCCACCCTTAAACCACTGTGGGGCGGGCCAAAGTGCATAAAATTGCGTTTGCTAGCGTGTTTGTGGAGCGTTTGTTGAATTGATTCATCAAACGAAATATTTTCTATTTAATTTCTGTGATAAGGCGATGGTTTGGAAAACAAATTTTTTTTTATATATATAAATACAAGAATATTTTTTCCTAATTAAGCCATTTTTAAATTCAGCCCGTTTTTTATACTAAATTTTTTATACACTGCATTTAAATTCTAAGCTTCTTAAAGAAGCTTAAGGGAAGACATTTTTGTTTAAATCGACTTTTTTTATAATTTTGTATTATAGTAAATATTCTTAAGATTTATGGAAAACTTCCTACGGGTTCAAAAGTTACAGCCGAATTAGTGAGAGCGCATTTTTATTTTTCTTTGTTCACTAACTTTGAACACGTTTATCTCGAAACCATGTTTTTCGTACTGGTTGCGGCACTAGCGGGTTCATTTTTTGACAAAATTTTTGAAGTGAAACTTCTTTGGCGGCAAGTAAAATTTCAAGGTCTCTTATTCGTGACACTAGGCTAATGTTTGCAATGCATATAAAAATTTAAAAAAAAATTATAGCCGCTAGCGAGAATTGAACCCAGACCACCGATGTTGATAGTCGGAAGCTCTACAATTACGCCACATATGCTCATGATAAACAGGCAAACAAATTCTTATTAATATTGAACGCGTAACATTCTGTCCGTAACATTAATTTTCATCCTAAAAGTATGCACGAAAAATGTTAATCTTTACGCTTCAAACGAAAATATTTAAGCACATCTAGTGGGAAAAAATGTACTGCCTGTTCACTGCATAATGAGCTTAAAGCTTAATTTGGTTCGTTGGTTGTTATCAAAAACTTGACAGATGATTGACACAACATGCAAAACAGTTAATTCAATATAATATAAAAAGCAAAAAGTGTTAAAAGTGCACTATTTTAGAGTGCCGAGAATAGTTTTTGCCATGCAAAAAAACGTCTCAAAGCTAAGGAAATAGCTAAAACAGGAGCAGAACGCGTTCATGAATATAAATAGCGAATATAATTGTCTGCAACTAATGATGCTGGTAAGGTGATTGCAACATCGGCTGAGTTCCAAAATGCATTTTTACGAAGCATCAGTGTATTTTGGTGAATCTGCAAAGAACCAATCCCCAGAAAAACACACTGATTCTTTGTAAAAATGTATTTTGGAACTCAGCCATCATCTCAACAAAATTTTACAGCCAACCAAGTTGATACACACACTAATCGACGTTCGCTGCTTTACGTGACCCTCACTTAACATTGCAACTATAATGATCAGGAAGCAGGAGGCAATAATCAACAAGATTTGCCTCTGCTTTCGGAGGCTGCGTCAACGAGTACTATGCAAATGCAATGAACTAAAACAATTACTGAAAATAACTGTTATTTTACAATTTTCAAATGAAAAAATTGTTGAAAACTTTTTCAAATGTACCATTATGTTTCAAGCATAAGCCTAACGAATATTAAGTGCCTTTTAAATTTCAGACTGAT
This sequence comes from Tetanocera ferruginea, assembly GCA_958299015.1. Taxonomy (NCBI): domain Eukaryota; kingdom Metazoa; phylum Arthropoda; class Insecta; order Diptera; family Sciomyzidae; genus Tetanocera; species Tetanocera ferruginea. The sequence continues at coordinate 11,372,659 of OY282643.1, read as the reverse complement.
TCATTAAAAGTTAAAATTTAACTGTTATTTTTTGTCTTGTATTTTTTCTGGGAAACATGAAGGCTGCTTTTGATTTTTATTTTATCGATCAAAAAAGCAGTTATTTTTCAAAAATAACAGTTACTTTCTGCCGTTAATTTTTTCGGTCAAAAATAATAGTTTTTTCTGTTTCTGACAGATTGTGACTGTTTTCTGACAGATTGAACTGTTGACACCATGTGTAAAATGTCTCACCGATGTGATGAAAATATGGTATCAAAGGTTTTTTAGTAGGTAAAATGGCTTTTGAAAAAATATAAATTACCTGTTATTTTTGACCAAAAAACAAAAAACGGCAGAAAATAACTGTTATTTTTGACAGCAAAAATAAACGGCAGAAAATAACTGTTATTTTTGACCGATAAAATAAAAGTGAAAAGTAATTGTTCGTTTTGCTTTGCCCAAAAAACTTTAAGGCAGGCACAAAATAACTTTTATTTTTGTCGAAAAAAAAAAGTAAAAAGATACCAGTTAATATGTGACACTTTCGATAAAAACCATAGCCGGTACGGTCCCTGGATGTAAATATTGAATCAACAGATTATTATTCCATTTCGTATTGATTGAATTTCTTTTCAGATACTTTCTCTCTTTATTTCTCTCTTTATTACTTATTTCTTATTGTTTACACGCGATATTTTTTGTATTTTTTTAAACTTGATTCGCTATCGTATGACACGAGCTGTTTTATATTTTTTTTAGATTTTTTATGAATTTTTAGTCAATATTTTTTCGAAAAAACATACTTTCGAATTTGGAACATCACCAAATATTGAAAAAAATTTTAAAAAAAGCTCCTGTCATACGTTAACCAATTTTGTTAAGATTTAAAAAGGTCATTTCTTTCCAGATCGGACAATTTTTGCGACTACCAGAGCTGCAACCACGAAGCCCCGTTTTTTTCACTGCCGCCAGTTTGGAGCTCTATAAAACCATGTTGGAGTGAAAAATATTTTTTTTAAATTTTTTTTTCTTATAATTTGTTCAATTCTCTACAATAATAAAAAAATGTTTTGTTTTTGACTGAGTTATGAATTTTTAAATAAAGGTCTGTTTTCTCTGGCGCGAATGTTATGTCACACCCTAAAATAGAACCATTTAAAATGTTCAGCATACTTTTAGGGAATTTGCTGAAATTTTGTTCATAGTTAAATATTTTTTCGAACCAACCAATATTTAAGATCAAGGATTTAATTTTAAAAATTTTGAAAGATGAACAGGTTGCTTAAAAAAACCTTGCCTACTTTTAGGCACTTTGATACGTCCCTTACTTTAACTTTTACTATAATTACTAAAATTAATTTAAATTCTTTTTTCAATATTTTATTTCTAAATTCAAAGTTTAGCCATACTTTTGGGCACACTAATATATAAAAATTGTATATTGTACATATTTTTTTTTTTTTTTATTCAATTTTCAAACCATTTTATTTTCTGGATGCAATTGTAAACGTTTTGAAAAATAAATCGGTTAGTCAAGTTCTCTTGCATACTTGAAGGCACTTTATGTTGTTCACTAGTTGACATTTAAGAAAAAATTTTTATTTTTTTCGAACCCATAGCCAATACTTTAGGGTTATTCAAATAATCTGGCATATGTTCAGTAACATAAAAATTCTTATAAATTTTATTTTGTTTATTTTCAGACTTTCTTAAGAATATTTGTTGCTCATTTTTTAACTAGAAAGGTTTTTAAATGTCTAGCATACTTTTAGGTGCTTTTTTATTTATATTTGTAATTTTTTTTTTTTCAATATAAAACTTTTAAGAATATTTTATTCAGTTCACCTGTTCTCACCAGCTTTAATTTTTCACTCTGAATTCTTTTCTATTTTTGATACTTTTAGGCGTTTTGATACTCATTTTGCATAAATTTTTTAAAAAAGTTTTTTCACTGAGCTTATCTTTTGAACCAACACTTAATAATCTCTGTGGATTAAAATATAATAAGTCTGGAAGAAAACAACAGTTATTTAAATCTGCAAGCATACTTTTATGTTCTTAGATATATACTTAACTTTTGTGGTTATATTTTTGCATTAAAAATTTTGTTGCAAATAAATCAATTTTAAAACAAGCCATAACTTTAAACGATGGGTTTAAATTTTAAAAATTTTCTTAACTAAATGTCAAAGCGTTATTTAAATGCCAAGCATACTTTTAGTTGCAGTCTAAATAATATATTTTAAATTTTATTTTATCTATTTGTTTATAACTTTTTTTAAGATTTTTTCTGAATCGTTAACTCATTCTTCAAAACAGCCTAAATCTCAGACGTGTAACGAATTAATTCGAGTTCTCTTTCTAGCACTCTTTTATGTAAACATTTCTTAATTTAATTTGACTTTTTAATGTACATCAATTCATCATTCAAATCAAAAATGTCTTCAGAGCGAAACAAAGGGCTCTGTTTATTCAAAGGCTGGCATACTTTAAGGCGCTTTTATAATATTTGAATAAGAAAACATGGCTATTTTCAGAATAATCTTAGCTGATTGATTGCTGACTGGATTTCATTTTAACTGAGCAATAATTCATATCAAAATTAGTCTCATTTCGCTGCATAGTTTAAGGCGGTGCCTTATAAATTTTAGTTTTGGGGATTAATTATTGTTATTTATGGCTTTATCTTTTAAGATTTCTGACTAATTGATCAAATTTTAAGATTATGATTATAATATTGCATAAATTAAGGCTTGCGTTTAACGTTTATATTTTTTTCACTTAAAAAGTATTCTCTTTTTATTTCATCTGATAAAGATGCAGCTTCTTTGAAGAAATGAAACCATTTCTTAGTGATTAGGTGTTTAGAAGCAATTTTTGTCTATTTATAACCTATTCTAAAAATTCATTGCATACATTTAGGCTGACCTTTATAAATAAAACTATAAAAGAAGTCATTAAATTGTCTATCAAATATTTTTCTTTCTTCTCCTTTGAGACCATTTCAAAAATGAATAAAGCTTTATTTTTTGATAAACTAACAAAATAATCATTGCCCTTAGATGGCTAAACACCCCCAATATCACACACTCAAACACACACACACATATTCTATTGTTACTATTGAACAAATAAAACTTTATTGCTGGTCATAATAAAACACTTTAATAGTCAATGTTGTCGAACTACGTCGACGACCTACAGCTTGTTGCGCTTTCACCCTGTTGGCCACAATTATTAGCCGTTAATAGCATGTAATAAAAAAATCACTTAATTTTGTTGCAACTTTAGTAATTGCAGCAGTTATTTTCTATTCGAGTTGAATGTATAACGCTGAAGTTTGTTCTGTTTGACGCTTCAAGGCAGGCACTATTGGAGTTGGTGGCATGAAAATTAATTCAACTTTACTGCATTTTTCATTTAGCATGAAATAAAAAACGAATAATTTTTTAACCACTAAATTGTTCGTCTTGGCTTTTTCCTTAATGAGGCTTTAATTTGTTTTTCATTTAGATTTTCACTTCAACTGTAAAAGTCAAAGTTTTCTACACGTCACATCAATTCTGCTCTAAAAGCTGTGCAGCAATTCAAGCAATGCTAAACTTCTTGATAGTTTGCCAACAATTTATGTATTGTATTGAAAAAGAATAAAAGAGAACATTTTTTTTTTGTTGGTATTTTTTTTTATTTTTTTTTTTTTTGTGAAAATTGAAAAACAAATCATTTCATTGTGTGCTGCGCTATGCGATGCAATGCCAGCACCGGAAATTGTGTTAATATTTTATTATTTTGCTTTGTTTTGTATAGAAACTTTTACAATGGTTTAACGCAAATTTATGCTAATTGAAAATTTTAATTATCTACACTTTATTATAAGTTTTAAATTGAAATTTTGTTTAAGAAATTTATGAAAACTTTTTAATCGATTTCATTTTCAAAACATGCAATTTATTATTAATTTTTTTTAACACTGTAGATAATTTTTTTAAAACCATAAATTGTAACGGTATCAAAGTCAAAAAACAAAACAAATTGGCCATTTCAGCCCTTGAAAGGACTTTGACCGAGCTTCTTATGATCAATTGTGTTGTGTGTGTTATTAAATGTTTGCACACAATTGACCGAGAACTGGACCTACATGTTTAATGCCGACTCCGAACGGCTAAAGTTCATGTTCTCAAGAAGCTTTACATGGCATTATTTACTCTCTGAGGTTTGCCATTGTCTGCAGAGAGGTGGTGACCGATCAGAAAAATTTTTTATTGAAAAAACTTTTCGCCGCGGCTGGGGATCGAACCCGGGCTCCGAGCATGCTAAGCCACACACTTAACCTGCATGCTACGGTCATGAAAGTCATCGATTACAAAAAACAATGATTATTTCAAAAAAAGGATGAAATTTATTAAAGAATGTTATAGAAAAAATTAGCAAATATGATAAACCCACTCATAAATAAGATGAATTGACAAATTATTGTATTTTCTTTTACATTAGGTTGTGTGACCAAATAAAAAACCGTTTCGATTTCAATAATATAGTTTTGAAAAACTTAAATCATGAAAATCAATAAAAATCAATCGCTAATAATATCAGAATTTGTTAACAAGCAGTGATCTTCAAGATATTGACATAGAGTTTGGAGAACTAAAACGTTCACAAGTTGATAACATTTTACCCAATAAAGAACCAAGGACAGCAGAAATCTTTTGGAAAACTATTTCAAATATCAAACGGGGCGATTCTACAGATTCTTCAGAGAAGAGAACAGATTCAGAGAAGCGAACTTATGTTCACTTCTGATTCTTCGGCAAACGTAGAAAGAATTTTTTAAAATATGTATTAATCTTAAATAAAATAATTGTTGGGCAAACAAAGAAAGAATTTTTCTAAAAAAAATTAATCTTAAATAAAATAATATCTTAATACATAAAAGCAAACGTCCTACTCTGTGCTCTGTATCGCTCAGACTGTTATAGTTGTTATTGCTATGTATAGGCTGAACATGTTAGCCTGGACCAGAACCTGTTTCGCTATTACAGTGCTTTTTATATGAAAAAAATTTTTAGCCTAAAAGTATGCACACAAAAGTGATTTGATATATATCAGTAAGGACACATTGATGACGACTGGAACAAAATAACATTTGAGGTGAATGAAAAATGTCATATGCTACTTAATTATTTTGAATATGACCCGTCGTATGACGAGCTTCTATACTAATAAATTAATAAAAATAAAAATAAATTTAGAAATCGTCTTATAACCGATACTGTGACAAGTACATATTTTTTTTGCACAATATTATCTAAAATTAAATAATTTTTCTTGTTTTAAAATTGGACCACAATCTGATTTACTAAGTAATTTCTACTCAACAATGTATAAGTAAATAATTGTATTCAATAGCTCTGTACAAAAAATATATCTTATATAAACCATATGTGAATTAATGTGAATTCATTTGATCTCCTAATTTAAATATACTGATTTTTTATGAATGAACAAATTTTCATTACTTGTTTTGCTTCAAGTAAAAATTTAAATCTTCTGTATTTTATGATGACTGAAGGACTTAAATTACGATTTTTGGGACGGACAAATGACGATTTGTGAAAAGCTTGTGGTTGTGAATCCAAACAAATTTTTTTTCAATTAATTATATGAACTAACTATTCTTAAATTGATATTAACTGTAGATTTGGCATTTTTAAAATCACTTAAATACTTTCCACTCAACAAAAGAACACTAAAATAGATTTCTGATTTTCTATAAAAATAGCACTAAATGCTTCAAGCCAAAAAGAATTTGTAGTAATAATATATTTCTTTTCTCAGTAAAAGTACCAGCTATAACCATTACCTTTAATTTAGCTTGACAAAAATATGATTTTTGTTTTTCTAGTAATTATCAACATTTTCAGACTCCAAAATAGTCTTCAAGTATTGTCAGAAAAAAATCTGACTAGTTCAAAAATAAATCAATTATTGACAATACACCAATTTAATAATTTTCTCCGTCATAATTAAACTTTTTTCTAACTTTTATTGATTGATTTATACTCATTTGCTATAGAAATATTTCGCCAGTTTCGAATTAACCTGCTTACCTTAATAAACTTCCGGCGAAATAATGCGGTGCGGTTTTTGTAACCGAACAAGCGGCATGGATGATTGGTTACAAATCTACTGCCACTATTACGCAAATAATAGCCAGGATACATTTTGATAAAACTTTCCAAAAAAAAAAACCAAAAACTCTTGTGCTACAGTTAAAATAAATGCCTTGTTTAAACGTAGTTTTTACAAAAAGTACAAAAACACGAAAATATTTTTTTTTACGCTACTATGCACCAAACACTTGCTTGTCTATTAAAAATTTTTTAATTTGAAAACATCTCCCGGCGAAAAATCAAACTAAACTGAAAATATTGCCTAGCAAAGAATATGTCCACCAATGCACTGGTAATAAAAATTTCAATAAAATTTTTTCAAATTTTGCCATAATTTTGCTGCACACACACACACTGAAACATGAAAGCAGCAAATGAAAAAAAAAAAAAATAAGAAATAAAGCAAGTCATGAATTATTTGCTCTTTTTGGGAAGAAGGCATTAAATACAAAATTGCAATTAATTAAATGAGAGAGACGACATGTTATACACACGGCAACAAATTGAACTGCAGCAGGGAGACAACAACAACAACAACAACACACAAAGGATGCTTGCTGCGTTGTCAAGCAAGCATTAATGCAAGAAGGTACTGTATAGCACAGCCAGAAGCACGCAGCACAAAATTAAAGCACTTTAGCGATAATTGCAGCATTTTGGCCAAAGACATTAAATCTTAAACTCGATAAAATATCCCTTCGTCAGCCAAAATTTACAAATAGCAGCATGAACATCATTTATAAATATATGTCTAACAAAATAAGAAAAAAAAAAGAAGAAGACAAGTACAAGCCAAAGATTAAAAAATAAGATAAAAAGTAGAACCAAAAATCTAAGCATTTCATAAATCAAGCTAAGGCAATGCAGTAGTGTACGTGGCCCAAGAGACGCTGCTACCAACATATCTAGTAGCTATGGCAAAAATAAAAGAAACACAAAAACAAAAACAAAAAATAAAAATTTAATAAACATAAATTGCATTAAAAGCAATAACGGCATTAAAAAAACATGTTGCTGCTGTTGCAAAATCGAGGTGTTGCTGTCTGTATACTGTGGTGCTGCTGCATGGGTTGAAGAAATAAAAGATATGCGAAGCACTTCAAGCAGTTGTCGCGTACATTTCACATTTCACAGTCGAAAAGAAAGAAATTAAAAACAAGCTGTGAGCAGTTTATAAGACGAAGTAAGTAGTGGGCAGCGGTAACACAGAAAGATTGAGGAGAAGAGAGAGAGAAAAATTATCAGCTGCTTCAGCGGTGTTGGCCGTAGAACGCAGGTTGCTAGCAAAGATGCGTGGAAGCTGGCAACACGCGCACATTTTAAGGAATTTCTTGTTGATTGTGCTTGAAATTGATTTTCAGCAAAATTAAAGAAGCAACACTTTTTAATACGACAATTTCCTCGTTTATTAATGCGCTTAAAAATGTCGTTGAATTATTTAAAGCACACACACACTCACACACACTCATAGAACTTTAACAACTTACAGAAAGAAAGAAAGCACATTATTTGTAAGAAAATGTAAAAGGGATTTAATGTTGAGGCAGAACCCTCTTCTTCTCGCTTTTAAACTCCGTCTTTGGAAGCTTTATTAAAGTAGAAAAAGGCAGCAAATTTGAAACAGGTCCCTATAAAGACGCCAAACCTTCGTCTCTGCTTAACTCCCTGTCTTTGAAAGCTTTATTAAAGCAAGAAAAGCCGCATATTTGAAACCGGTCATAATTAGGATGCATTTTTAATCCTTTTTAAAGCTCTGACTGTCTTATGAACAACCTGTGACTTAAAGAAAATTTAACGCTGATATTTCAGAAAACATATTTTGCCCTAGTTTGCTTTATAAGAACTTTTAGCATATATTTATCATAACCACTACCCAGTGTATTGTTAAGAAGAAAGTAAACAATAGTAACGGAAGGAGCAGCTTTACCAAATTATTTTACTAATTTATGTATTAATCGAATTAAAACAAGAACGCAATTGTTTAGGATGCCGCGTCGCTGATGCCACTTTTTTAACTTTGAAGCAAGGATATCTGTTAAGCCAAGTCTGCCTAGGTTCGGTAAATTGGGTGTTAAGGGGGTCTTCTCATTGAGCAACTTTTTTTTGCATTTATTTATAGCTTGGGTAGTTGTGAATATGTCCCTAAAAGGATTTTTAGAAATTCGAAATACTTTAGAAGATACAGCCTTTTTTGTGAAGGTCTTCGTCAAAATGAGCTATTTTTTTTCGCCTCATGTTCGAACGAAGCGAAAAAAGTAACCACCGAATTCTGTTGAAAATGTTTATTGTTAGGTAAAAACGTGTTTGCACACATATTCATACAAACATACGAATACACATTTCTGCTTATTTTAGGGGTTGAAGCATTTTTTGAGTCCAGGTGTTCAACTGAAAGCATCATTTAGTTCAGTTTGTATCGAGTTGAGCAACAGACTTCCTTGCTCCTCCAGAATTACCTCCTTTTGTTAATTGCGTACTTTAATTTGTTTTCTTTTTTTGCCAAAAAAATAACTTTGATACCAGCAAAACTGCTTTTCTTGAAAAAAAAAATTTTTTGGTTTTTTTGAAACCATCGTATTTTGACCTATGAGTTAAGTTTTCTCCGGTTCTACCGGACCGATTTTGATGAATCAAAGTGAATTCGACGGAGAATTGTCAGCTCTTTAAAACTGCATTTAAACATTTTTGATTTTTTTCGGCCATGATATCTCCAGTTCAACTGAACCGATTTTCATGAAACAAAGTGGAATCGACGCAGAATTGTCACCATTCTCGGGTGAACCTCGACCATAATTTTAAAAAAATTTGTACACTAAACTACAAAAAAAAGCCCGAAATTGAATTTTTTTTTTTTTGAATGGCCGCCATTTTGTCAAAAAAAATCACAAAATTAAGCTTGAGGTTCACCCGAGAATTACATCTATACTGATTATAACCCCGTTTTTTTTTTTCATTTCAGACGCTCCGGAGACCCGGAATCGTGGCCGCCGTGACGACACCTTTTTTTTTCACCACCAACTTTGAAGTCTCATTACTTTTTGAACAGCCCACGTATCGAGGCAAAAAAAATTTTTTATTTACTTTGAAACTTTTGTAATACAATAAATAAAAAAAGTTTTCAATTATTCTTTGCATTTTCAAACAAGAAATTTTTTAAAAAGGGTCCAAAAAACGGGTTTTGAATGAGAAGACCGCCTTAAATAAGTTGGAAAGAAAAATAAGTTAAGTGAAACCATTGTGTAGAATGCTCTAGTGTGGCGAAAAGGTATTTTTGAATCTGAGGTAAGTAATGCCTTTTCCGCCGTCATTTAAATTTATTTAGCAACACCATTCACCAACATGTTCTACCATCAACTACAACTTTAAAAGTCATGTATATTGCTGACTTCTGCATTTCAGTTGAATGGAAATGAGGAGAGGATTGAAGAAAAGTCAAAGCGTAGGACTATAGTCAGACCAGAATTCAAACCAGGGACCTCTGAGTTGGTTCTCAAGCACGCCAACACTGAACCAAAAAAGTACACAATAATTATGAATTTTTGCATGATCCCCATGAATCGTATTCATGTTATTTGGTCTAGTAACCAATTACATGAGTTGCATGAACTATTCATGAATTAAATGTACAAAATACGTAGAAGATAAAAACACGAGATCATGACTATACATAAGCCTAGTGTTAAAGTTCTTAACTTACGTGTACAAGATACATGAATTAAAAAAAATTCGTAAATTTCATGAAAAAAATAAAAGGGGAACGTGAATCCTTCATAATATTTGTGAATAAATTCATAAATTTAATAAGACATAAACACGAATATGAACAAATACAAATATAAATGTACAAAATACATAGAAGAAAATAACACGAGATCATGACAATACATAAGCCTAGTGTTAAAGTTCATAAATTGCGTGTACAAGATACATGAACTAAAAAAAATTCGTAAATTCCATGAAAACATACAAGGGGAACGTGAATCCTTCATAATTTTTGTGAATAAATTCATAAATTTTATGAATTTACTATTTGTATGTGTGTCTTCACATACAAATATGAACACATACAAATACGAAGAGAACAAGAACAGTTCCTGAGATAAGTGACAAAAGTGCATGAATCTCATGAACAAATACAAGGAAAACGTGAACTATTTTAGGAAAAATTCATATAATCCATGTAGAAAAATAAGAACAGTAAAAATCTATTCATATAAAAATTAATGTACGTTTGTTTAAAAATATGAAACGAAACGTTTAAGACAAACTAACGGTGGCTACTGAATGCATTTCTACACAGTTTATTCGATCACGATGAAACTTTTATGAAACTTTCCGCAGGTTTTAGTCGTAGGTTTAGAACATGGCGGCGTGGCACCTCCCACACAATGCTAATTTTCGATATCGAATAGCTTTGGAATAACATGTTGCACAGCCTCAAATTCGGTATTCGAGCTCAATTTACACGTGCTGTTTTCCTCGTAACATTTTATAGACGTTGACAAGGGGCGTGACACTTTTTAAGCATTCAAACTTTTCGGTATAACTTTCGAAATATGCATAAGTCACACATATATTTAAACTAGGAATAAATACAATATTTTTTCGGCCATAAAATTCAAATATTTAATATCGAATAGTTTTGTAGCATAAAATTGAAACCAGAAAATTTGTCTTTCTACCAGAAAATTGGCACGAGCATGGGAAAACGGGGTGTGACTCCGCCCATAAAAGCCAAATTTTCGATAAAGAACAGATATGGAAGTAAAAGTCACAGATAATTCAAACTATGAATAGAGTTACTACTTAGTGATGTTCTTCTACTTGAAAACTGAGACGGTCATTAGACAGGGACGAGGCCCATGCAAAGCAAATATGTGATATAAAGTAGGTTTGGAAGTAAGAGTCGATTTTTATGTGTTTGTTTAAGGTTTAGCAACGCACTTCGGATATCTCTTGTATTTTATAAGAAAAGAGAGTCCATAAGGAAGCGTGAACTACTTTATGCATATAGCGATAAAAACTCAAACTCATTCATATGTAAACTAGGACGGATCGGTCTTTGCACCAACAAAACCGATAAACTGGGTTAAAATATTCATTAGCTCATTCAAATAACCAACACGAAGAGAAAATTAGAGCTGAAAACTATCCCAAATCAATTTATTTTGGAAGTGATTCTGAGCTTAGCTATAATATTCTTGATATCAAGCCCTAATGTGATCGCTTATCAAAAAAATTAACACGCTCATTTGTGCATAATGTATGTGATTTTTGGATTGTTCGTCAAAAAACTAAAATGATCACGTGGGCCCAATTTATGACATTTTGCTATTGATTATAAAAAAAAATGCTCATTTGTGTCCAAAACATGTCATTTCTGGTTTGTTAATAAAACAATTTAACATGCTCTCATATGTGTAACCTAAGAAATTTTCTCAAATCAAAGGAACAAAAAAAAAAACAGAAAAAACTATGTACAGACGCAAATTCAAAATTATATTTTCAATGTCCAAATAAGATATTTGATCCAATTCCAACAGCATAATATAATTTTTTTTCATTTTCGTTCTGCACTTTTATACACTTTTATACTAACAGCAACAAAAACCATCTGAGAATTATGTCGTTCGGTTGCTCGTTCGGTTTTATGTGCAAAAACAACAACAACAAAAATTTATTTTTTATGATCAAGCCCAATATGACACTTATTAAGCACACATTGACAGGTTTATCGAAAAAATTTTCAAGCCCAACTTCTGGCATAAACTATGTGCGTGAAAAGCATGTTTTGTGCTCTATTGAGCTAATTTCATTTACGAACGCATTGAGCTTGATTTTAGCCCACTTTTTTTTTCTTTCCGTGTACACGAAAAATTTTTGCGATGCATTATTACTTAGGCTTAGGAGTTTTTGACTTGCTGTTGAGCAACGAGATGCTTTAAAAACTAACGGTTTCAATATTTGTGAACAATTACATAGAAGTGCTTAATACATGGCAGTGCTTTAACCACAGAATCATATATCAGTACACTTAGCTCAAGAACAGGCACTGCCGACACTCGTGTTGTTGTTTTTATACTTTTTGTTAGCAATGCGTTTGCATGCGACACACATGATATGAAATTTCTCGCTATCCAACAATTTATTGTAAAATTTTTTTGCAATTCTTGTAGCACTTTTCATACACTACTACACACACAATACACTTAACCCGTAAATAAATTCACGAAGACAGTATTCGCGTTCATGAATTTTGTGTATGACAGATTTATAAATGTTTGTGTACGTTTGCGTACTTGTTATTTTATGTTACATAGAGTTGTGTATGAATACACTCAAGCCATGTATAATTACTTGGAGCTGACGTATAAGTACACACGATCAGTGAACGCTAATTTCATTGCAATACCATGAAAAATATATATTGTATATGTGTTACAAAAAATATATTTTCGAAAATAACGATACATACATTTTTTGGGGTCTCAAAAAAGTTTGTAAATATAACAAATTTTATTTTTAGCCAATATTTGTGAACAATCAAAAATTTTTTTTTTATTAATCTAACTTTTTATAGATCTAACTTAAAACTAAAAAGTGTTGGAATCTTAATATATAAAAGGCAAGCGTCCTGCTCCGTGCTCTATATCGTAAAACATGTTTAGCCTGGACCATGACCAGTTATAAATAATGCATTTGAAATGTTTGTACTTACTAAACCTTTTGCTCTATATCGTAAAACCTGTTCAGCCTGGACCAGAACCTATTGTAAAATTATCTATTTGAAATCTTTGTACGTACTGTACTTTTTAAAACCTGTTCATCCTGGACCAGAACCTCTTCTAAATTATCCATTTGAAATCTTTGTACGTACTGTACTTTTTACAACCTGTTCATCCTGGACCAGAACCTGTTGTAAAATTATCTATTTGAAATCTTTGTACGTACTATACTTTTTAGAACCTGTTCAGTCTGGACCAGCAACTATTCTTAAATTATGTATTGGAAATCTTTGTACTTGAAGACTATCGTCATTTTCCTCAACTACTATACATCAAACATCATGTCTTGCTATTACAGTACTTCTTAATTAACAGAACCAGAACCTATTCGGTCTGCATAAACTGAACAGCAATTATTACATTCAGTGACGTTGGTGTCAATTGGAATTGCTAGAATTAAATCACAATGTTCGGTCTTCTGATCCAAGTTTTAGCGATTGGCTACTCAAGTTAGGAAATGGAGATGAAGATATCATAGAAATTCCAGATTATTTTGTTTGTAAAGGTTCGCTTATTAACCCTTTCAATGGCTTGCCTAGAATAATCGTGGACAATTTTTTTGAGCTTATATTCCCATCATTTAAGCAATAAAAAGATTAAAAAACATCCCTCTGATTTTTACATGAACTGCTTTGCTTTTGGCAGGCTGTCTAATATAATGGACAAAACCATGATAACGTTGTATTATAATATTTTAGTTCAACTAAAACAATCGGAGACAAATGCAAATGCGTTATTTATGCAATTGTTATTATAAAAAAAAACAAAAATTATACTTTGCACACCAATCACAATAATCACAATAATCACTTCTTTTTTGCAAAATTTATTAACACGCGATATAAAAAAATTGAAGGGTTCTGATGGGCATAAAATCGAAAATCTAGCTGAGTTAAACGTTATATATCTCCCTAAAATTATTTTTGGCATGTTAGCACAACTTCATTTCATAGTACCAACCTTTTTGATTTTAGAAAAGACGTTGGAAAATAAAAAAACAAAATTTTTTCTGAAGTGTCCAATATAATGGACAAATCCATTGAAAGGGTTAAATAGATTTCTGGCGATACTTTGAGTCCGAATAACATCAACCGTTATTCCAAAATTGCTATCCTGTGCACAAAAAATTCCGATGTGAACGAAGTCAACGAGCAAGTTCTAAATATTTTAGTTGGTGACACAGTGAGAGATCTACAGTGAGAGATCTGAGCACGGATTAAATTGAAGACAGTGGTGATAACGATAAACAAAATTACCCTGCCGAGTTTTTGAATTAATTTTATCCTTCAGAAATGCCACTACATAAGTTAAACCTCAAAATTGGAAGTATTATAATACTTCTTCGAAATTTCAATACCAAAAGAGATATCTGTAATGGAAGGTGGTTAGTTTTGAAAAACCTAAAAACTTAATTAATCATCGCACAGGTTATAGATGGCAAGGGAAAGGTTAAAAATTCTAAGAATTTTTTACTAGAAATGTTGTTTATAAAGAAGTTTTATCAAAATAATTTAATAAATGTGTTTTCAAATAAAAACCTTTGTATATAAATCCAATAAATTTTTTGTCGCATTTTGTACTCTAAATGGTTCCTTCCCGTCGAAGGACGGGCTTTTATACTAGTTTTAATAATAATTGATTTGTTTTGATTTTTTGAGTTTTTGATTTTAGTATACTCTAAAAGAGGTCAACATATAGATAAGAACTTTTTTCAAATACATAACTTTTTCTTGAAATGCTAATAACTCCACGAATTATCAGTAAAATTGTATTTTTAAAAAATTATATTTCTTAACAATTTAAAATATAAAAATATATAAAACACTAGTGTTTCAATGAGATTTCAAACATAAAAAATTATTTTTTATAGTGTATGTTCTCTGATCGGGATGCATTTTTTTAACGTGCCGGTTTAGGTTTCGGAAGTAAATCTTTATCAAAATCAAGTATCATTGAAAACGATACTTCAACTGTAAAAGTTTTATAAAAAAATTGATTAAATGATTTCAATGGAAAATATGTGTGTAATGAATTGAACTCATTTGTGGCATTGAATTTTATATTTAAGCACACTTTGGCGAAAATTCAAGCACAGACAGAAAAATTATAAACATTCCAGAGATGTGTTGCCGAACTTTCCAGCATAAAATCTTTTAAATAGTTGATATTTTATTACTCTGAAAAAACTAATTAAAAAGTCATGCCTACAGCAGGGAAGAATAGTGTGCAAGCAAAGTATGAGAATGTTAATAAATTGCAACAATAATTAATGGCATGAGACAGCGGAACATCAAGAAAACCACAATTAATTAATTTAAGGCTGGCGCAGCAACACTTTTAATAATTTACCGCCTAATTAAATGTAAGAAAAAAAAAAAAAAAAACAAAATGAATCATGACAAAAAGTTAGCATTAACAAGAGAGACAAAAAAAGCAGCAGCAACAACATGGTTAAAAACTAACAAGAGCAAAAAAAAAAAACGTAAGTGAACTGCAATAAATTGCAACAGAACCTACTCAAAGCTTGCGACATATTGTGCAGAGAGTTCCCTAGACTGCTACATCCAACAGCAAGTGACAACAGCGTTGCACGCGCTGTCATACGTGCGGCAAAAGTTGTCACATAAAAATGCTACAACAACTAAAGTGCCAAAAAATCAATTTAACAAATTTTTTTTGCCCGCTTGCTTTTTTCCTAGTTATATTTTATTAACAACAAGTTGCAGTGACTGCTTGCGACAGTTGCTAATAATGGCGGAAGCAGCATGAATGCGACGCGAAGAGTTCTTGGTGTCAGCAGTAACGAGTAACGAGCTGAGACTGCTGACTGGTGTCACTTAATTTGAAGTAAGCGCTTTAATCGCAGTTGACAGACAGACAAATTTAAAGCACACGTTACCAACTTTAAGCTTTTTGTTGCTGTCACATTACTATAGATTGATAACGAAATTAATTTCTTTAATAACACGTTATCAAGAAAGTTCGTTTTTCAACAATAAATCAAAGTTTTTTGTGCTACAACTTTAAGCAGCAGTTAAACATGGCGTATGAGTAACCTGTAATTAAACAAAAATCTTTATTTTTAATGCAGTTAATGCTGGGAATTGCAACATACGTGCAGCTTGAATTTTTTTTATATTTTAACAAACAAATTCAGTTTATTTGGTTTTTAAAATCAAAATATGAATTATAAAAATTAGTCACGCTGTTTTAAGTGCAACAACCAATTCCACATCACGACACAGAAGTTCACACAAGTTGAATTGATGTGGTTGTAGTGGCGGCAGGCAGCAGCGCAAAACATGAACAAGCAGCTTTATTTTTTTTAATATTTCATTTGCGAGTGCCAGCCATGACTTGCACTTTGTCGCTGTATATGTACTATGTTACGAGCCTTAATTAAACACTTTTTTAATAACGCAGCATTTCCATCAAGTGCAGTTTTAAGCGTTGTTGCTGTCGCAGACACGCATGGGGTGGTGATCAAAAAGGCGGCACTATAAGTATGCAAAGTTGCGGCAGCTTCTAGTGGACGCACTTAAAACTCTTGTGTCCTGGTATGACGCTGGTGTCTGAAATGATAGCAGCAGCTCATTTTATGCTCATTTAGTTGACTATTAATTATGGTTAAATGTGTTGTGCTGTCAGTGATATTGCAGTTTGCGACATCAGCGACATTTATTTGTTGTTTATTAAAATTTAATTGTTTAATAATTGATTACACAGGGGAACAAAACAGAAATTTTTTTCTGCGGCGTAAGTTTTTGGAGTCAATTAATATACATGGGTTAATGAAGTTTTAATCCTATAATTCACTTTGTTTGGATTGACTCTGGTTCTCGCGATAAACCGCTATTTTTAAAATTAAGGAGGTTTCATCAGAGATTTTAACATAACTCCAGAACAGTTAGTCTGATTTAGTAAAATAAAAAATTCGAAAATCCGCAGCAAAATTCCCTCTAAGTTACATCTACACTGTTTTTTAATTAGCTGAATAGTTTCGGAAATATTCATAAAGTTCTTCCGAAAAAAACATTTTTTTATACAAAATTTAAAATTTTTTGATATTTCATAATTCATAAAAAATCGAAAACGTCCAAATAGCTCTTTTTTAACATAAAGTTATAAAAACACATATGTTACAAAGAAAATAAGCCATATTTCATTTAAATCCATTGGCAAGTTTTGGTTTAATTCACATTCAATGATGTTATCTCATTTTAATAAAAAATTAAAAAAAAAATAAATCCAAATAAATACCAGAGAAATAACAAGATTTTTTTTCTGCGACATATATTTTTGCATAAAATTCAGATTCACTTTAATGGTAACGAGAAGGCTGACGGACTAGCAAAGAAGGGCTTCGGGCTGGGATCTAAATTCATAAAACATGTGCGAATCCCGCTACAAGAGCCGTATCGAAAACTCGCTATTAAATCATCATAAACAGTGAGATGGTATATGTGAGTCTGCTCTGAGAGAGCCGAATCAACCAAATCAAAAATTAAAAATTGTACTTACAACCGCTCCACATGGGAAATGTTACCCTTTTTTGTGGCCAAAATTCGAAAAGTTGATATATCAACTTAAAACTTGGTAGAGTTGAATCTTGGGTTGAAAGTAGTAAGCTTAAAATACAAAAACTGAAGTAAAGGTAATGAGTTCAATAAAAGTTGTTATATTAACATTAGAAAAATACATTTTCTTCAATATATTAAACGTTTAACAGTTAATAAGTCTTGATTTACATTATTAGAGTTTTAAGCACTTGAAGCTCAATAACATGACGAATTTAAATACTTCTCATCCATGTAGTCACATATTGAACTCTCTTATACCATTACTTTTACTTTCTTATATTTAAACTATACTTAATACTCTTTACAATATTCTCTTTGATCTCTTGTAAATCTCTTTTATTATAGTTGTTATTCTTATTATCTTTAGTTTTCTCTTACTTATCTTTACTTATTCTTAATCCTAATTCTCTTTTCTCTTAGCTTTTGACTGTAACCTTTAATCTTAAGCTTATAGCAATGTAAGTTCATTTGCAAGTTTTAGTTTAAAGACTGCTTTGACGTGTTTTTAAGCTTTATAACTACAGAATTTTTATGTTTTCGATACGGCTCTTGTAGTGGGATTCATACATGTTTTAAACACTCAGATCCCAGCCCTTTTTTGCTAGTCCGTCAGCCTTCTCGTTACCATTAATGCTCTGGTGGCCTAATAGTGAGTGAATCTGAATTTTATGCAAAAATATATGTCGCAGAAAAAAAATCTTGTTATTTCTCTGGTATTTATTTGGATTTATTTTTTTTTTTAATTTTTTATTAAAATGAGATAACATCATTGAATGTGAATTAAACCAAAACTTGCCAATGGATTTAAATGAAATATGGCTTATTTTCTTTGTAACATATGTGTTTTTATAACTTTATGTTAAAAAAGAGCTATTTGGACGTTTTCGATTTTTTATGAATTATGAAATATCAAAAAATTTTAAATTTTGTATAAAAAAATGTTTTTTTCGGAAGAACTTTATGAATATTTCCGAAACTATTCAGCTAATTAAAAAACAGTGTAGATGTAACTTAGAGGGAATTTTGCTGCGGATTTTCGAATTTTTTATTTTACTAAATCAGACTAACTGTTCTGGAGTTATGTTAAAATCTCTGATGAAACCTCCTTAATTTTAAAAATAGCGGTTTATCGCGAGAACCAGAGTCAATTCAAATAATCTAAATCAGAGGCTAAGATCTTCATCAATCTATATACTAAAATTGACTACCAAACCCCATGCCGCAGAATCAGTGTTGCCCTGTGTTATTAGTTCGAAACTCAGTTGTTATTTAATCAATTATTTTGCAGTTTGAACGAGCAGCAAGCTGGTCATAAAAATAATCCTAAATGTTGATGAAATTTTTTTTTTAATTATTTAATCCTTTTTGCTCTCGAAGCTTTTTCGCATGAATTTTGAAAGCACGTTGAAGTAAAATTAGATCTTAATTAGCAGTCTTGAGCATTTAATCCTTCCGTGGTTTTATTTTCTTTTATTATCCTGAATTATTTTTAACGGTTACTCCTTTGCAAAGAATGAAATGCTTTCCGTTTCCAATTAAGAAGCTTTATGAAAGAAAACTTCTTGTGTTAAGAGAACAGGAGAGAAAAGATAAATGTTTTTAAGCTTAAAATGCAGTCGAGTTTTAAGTGCTGATACAGTCGCTACGGGACAGACAGTAAAATAGAAAAATAATGTCAATTTGACGAAAAATGTATGTTTACCAACAAAATCGTGTTAATCTTAAATACTGCGGACAGACTGCTAATCTTTTAAGACAGAAAATCAATATTATTTTTATTTTTATTTTTTTATTTTTATTTTTATTTTTATTTTTATTTTTATTTTTATTTTTATTTTTATTTTTATTTTTATTTTTATTTTTATTTTTATTTTTATTTTTATTTTTATTTTTATTTTTATTTTTATTTTTATTTTTATTTTTATTTTTATTTTTATTTTTATTTTTATTTTTATTTTTATTTTTATTTTTATTTTTATTTTTATTTTTATTTTTATTTTTATTTTTATTTTTATTTTTATTTTTATTTTTATTTTTATTTTTATTTTTATTTTTATTTTTATTTTTATTTTTATTTTTATTTTTATTTTTATTTTTATTTTTATTTTTATTTTTATTTTTATTTTTATTTTTATTTTTATTTTTATTTTTATTTTTATTTTTATTTTTATTTTTATTTTTATTTTTATTTTTATTTTTATTTTTATTTTTATTTTTATTTTTATTTTTATTTTTATTTTTATTTTTATTTTTATTTTTATTTTTATTTTTATTTTTATTTTTATTTTTATTTTTATTTTTATTTTTATTTTTATTTTTATTTTTATTTTTATTTTTATTTTTATTTTTATTTTTATTTTTATTTTTATTTTTATTTTTATTTTTATTTTTATTTTTATTTTTATTTTTATTTTTATTTTTATTTTTATTTTTATTTTTATTTTTATTTTTATTTTTATTTTTATTTTTATTTTTATTTTTATTTTTATTTTTATTTTTATTTTTATTTTTATTTTTATTTTTATTTTTATTTTTATTTTGATTTTGATTTTCATTTTTATTTTTATTTTAATTTTTATTTTTATTTTTATTTTTATTATTATTTTTATTTTTATTTTTATTTTTATTTTTATTTTTATTTTTATTTTTATTTTTATTTTTATTTTTATTTTTATTTTTATTTTTATTTTTATTTTTATTTTTATTTTTATTTTTATTTTTATTTTTATTTTTATTTTTATTTTTATTTTTATTTTATTTTTATTTTTATTTTTATTTTATTTTTATTTTTATTTTTATTTTTATTTTTATTTTTTTTTTATTTTTATTATTTTTATTTTTATTTTTTTTTTATTTTTTTTTTATTTTTTTTTTATTTTTTTTTTTATTTTTATTTTTATTTTTATTTTTATTTTTATTTTACTTTTTGTTTTTATAAAGTTTTTAATTCTCTTAAAATTTCTTTTTTTTAACTTTAACAAGTAAAGTTAATTCTTTTAATTTGTTTCATTTTTAAAATATGTTTTTAATTCTTTTTATACATTTTATTTTTAACTGTTAACTTTTGTTTTATTTTCTTTTATTTTTTTTTTAATTTTAATTTTATTTTTTTACTGTTCTTTTTATTTTTTTTTTATTTTCTTTTTATTTATTTTAATTTTCTTTTCATTAATTTTTTTAATTTTCTTTATATTTTTTTTATTTTCTTTTTATTATTTTTTTATTTTCTTATTATTATTTTTTTATTTTTTTTTATTTTCTTTTTATTTTTTTATTTTCTTTTTATTTTTTTTATTTTCTTTTTATTTTTTTAATTTTTATTACCTTATACTTTAGCATTAAGTTATTATATTTTTAGGTATGTATTTATTATTTAAAAATGCTTTATATTTAATTTTTATATTTTTTTTATTAATTTTTCGATGCATTTTTGATTTTTTTTTTTATTTTTTGAGTAAATTTTAATTTGTAAAATTAATTTGAACCAATTTTTTATTTTTGAATTGTTCATTTTATAATTCAAAGTAAAGTAAAGTAAAGTAAAGTAAAGTAAAGTAAAGTAAAGTAAAGTAAAGTAAAGTAAAGTAAAGTAAAGTAAAGTAAAGTAAAGTAAAGTAAAGTAAAGTAAAGTAAAGTAAAGTAAAGTAAAGTAAAGTAAAGTAAAGTAAAGTAAAGTAAAGTAAAGTAAAGTAAAGTAAAGTAAAGTAAAGTAAAGTAAAGTAAAGTAAAGTAAAGTAAAGTAAAGTAAAGTAAAGTAAAGTAAAGTAAAGTAAAGTAAAGTAAAGTAAAGTAAAGTAAAGTAAAGTAAAGTAAAGTAAAGTAAAGTAAAGTAAAGTAAAGTAAAGTAAAGTAAAGTAAAGTAAAGTAAAGTAAAGTAAAGTAAAGTAAAGTAAAGTAAAGTAAAGTAAAGTAAAGTAAAGTAAAGTAAAGTAAAGTAAAGTAAAGTAAAGTAAAGTAAAGTAAAGTAAAGTAAAGTAAAGTAAAGTAAAGTAAAGTAAAGTAAAGTAAAGTAAAGTAAAGTAAAGTAAAGTAAAGTAAAGTAAAGTAAAGTAAAGTAAAGTAAAGTAAAGTAAAGTAAAGTAAAGTAAAGTAAAGTAAAGTAAAGTAAAGTAAAGTAAAGTAAAGTAAAGTAAAGTAAAGTAAAGTAAAGTAAAGTAAAGTAAAGTAAAGTAAAGTAAAGTAAAGTAAAGTAAAGTAAAGTAAAGTAAAGTAAAGTAAAGTAAAGTAAAGTAAAGTAAAGTAAAGTAAAGTAAAGTAAAGTAAAGTAAAGTAAAGTAAAGTAAAGTAAAGTAAAGTAAAGTAAAGTAAAGTAAAGTAAAGTAAAGTAAAGTAAAGTAAAGTAAAGTAAAGTAAAGTAAAGTAAAGTAAAGTAAAGTAAAGTAAAGTAAAGGAAAGTAAGGGTAACATAAGGTTAGGAAGGATAAGATAGGGTAGAATAAGGCAGGGTTGGGTTAAGTCCAAGTCATATTTATAGTGAAACTTTACAGAAAATCTTTTCGAAGAATACTTAAATCCGAAACGACTCCTTTTGATTGTAATTTTTTAATTTTTTTAATTTTTCCAAAAGATTTCAAGCAAAGTGCCAAGTTCCGAAAAAAACACGCCTAACCCGTTTACTCTCGCCATACTTTATTCTCAATTGAGCAAAGTTCTTTGACTTCACTTTCTTGTAGTTGTAAAATTAGTCACATTTTTTTATAAAGTTTAATTCCGGCTGAAGCTGAACTTTTGATAACAGCAAAAACTAGGTGTTTGGAATATATTTGCACTAATTCATAATTTACAAGTTTGTCAACTTCATTAAAAAACACTTAAAGCATTCATAAAGTTAATTGAAGTTTTAATAAATCAAATATCAGCATCTAGTATGCTAGAAATTATCCAACTAATGTTGAATTAAATCAGAACTTTAAATGCTGATAAGGAAAATTCCACATTTATTTAAGCATTTTTGAAAGTTAATGTTGCCATACAATTTGTATAACATTTCCTTAACAAATAAGCAAAAAAGCAGCAGCAGGCACGCACGGTATACACACACACACACACACATAAATAAGTCACACATTCAGAGGCAAAGCTTTTCAATTAAAACCTACATTAAATAAAACAATAAAGAAGAACATAAAAAAACACAACTACAACAAAATGAAATAAAAAAAAACTTTAGGGCAAATAATTGTAATAAGCATGCAACGCATTCTGCTGACTTCTAAAGCAGCCAACAACTTGCGGAGTGGCGCTGCAACATTCCAGCCATTTGAGAAATAAACAAGAATTTTTTTTTATTTTTGTTTTTATGAAATTCTGTACAAATGTGTATAACAAAAAAAGTGCATAAAAAATGCTATAAAAAAAAAAAAAAAATATATATAAATCCAGTCAAGCCAACCGGAAGTCACGTACATATAGACAATTTTTTAAGAGGTTATTGTAACAAGTTTGCAACATAAAGGAGCAGGATGCGCGTGACTGTCAGTCATTAGTGTAATAAATGTGCGTACCAAAGAAGAAGTACAAAAAAATTTATAAAATATAATCTGTGAAAATTTGGCTGCAAATAATAACAGACAAGAAGAAGAAATAAAAACAAAAGAACAAGAAGCAGTGGACGAAGAAAACAAGCAAATTAAACTCAAACTCGAGCTGAAATCCAATGAAAACAATAGCTACTTCCTTCCTTCCATTGCCATGGATGTCGACTGGCTGTCTTTCCGCTTCATTTATGTATGTATGTATGAATGTCTAAATAGCTATATAACTGCCGCTGTTCGTCTGTCTACCTGAATGTTTCGATGGCGTTTCAATGGCTTGTCGAATGTCTGGGCTAAAGTGTGCCTGCAATTGTGTTGTCATGTGTGCGAGTGTGTCTGTGATATCTTCGAATTAGCTGTCATGTTTGATGAGTTGTTGCTGTCAATGCTGCTGCTGTTTCTGCTGCTACTGTCTGTTTGTCTGACTGTATGTGTGTCTTATTGCCAAGCACAACAGTCTTTAAAGTTTTTATTGCTGATTGCTGTTCATGGCTCATTGAGCTACACTCTAATTGGTTTATTTTATGCGAATTTGTTATGAAAGGAAAAAAAAAATTGAGAGTAGGTGGGTGAGTGTTGGTCTTCGCGTGTGTTAATATGTTCGACTTTAACACTCAAGCTGTGCAGATTCACACACACATAAGACTTTTAATTAAAAATCGCTCATACGCCCCGCTGTTGATTATATTTGAATTGTTTCTTCGAACAGATGTCAAAAGTTTGGCAACTTTTTGGCTTTTTGTAAATATTATTCTTTATTAATTGATTGCATTACCAGTTGAATAAAATTAAATAAAGTTTCTTTCTCATCGCTTACGGAACTAATTAGAAAATGGAATATTTTTGGAAACTACTTGAAAGTTTGCTCTTAATATTTGAATAAATTTCAATGCTGATTTTTCAGTTTCGACTCTCACAAGCAAACACACCCAACTAACAAACATTTAAGCGCAGCAAAACTTTTGCTTTCAAGCAATGCAAACAACTTATTCTTATTTAATTTGCTAGCAAGAAATAATAATAATAGTTGAGACCTTTTTGCAAATATTAAAAGTATCTTCATAAATGTTTTTGACATATTTTTACCTCTTTTGAGAAGTTTCCAAGACATTGTTTTTTATATGTTCAAAATTCTTAATTCATTTTATTTTTTTTCTTTGTACATTTTTATTTTTATTTTTTATTATTTTGTAATATTTTCTGATTGGTTTTAACCAGACATGCACAACGAAATCAACAAAAGTGTTTCGTTTCGATGAGGCAGAAAAATAAATTATCATAATTATTTCGTTTTTTAAATTTTAAATAACGTTAAAATTTTATCAAATCAAATTTCGTTTTGTTGAAAAACGAAAAATGTTCTATTATTTTCTCCTATGCTAAAAAAACATTTTCTTCTGATTCAAAAAAACGAAATTTTTTTGTTTAAATTAACGTTATTTTTAACGGTTGATTGGGCACAAAAACGAAAAAATTTTATATCGTGTTCTCCGAAACGAAATAAATACTTTCCGTTTTTTGAATAAATGTTATTTTTTCATATCGTTTCAACGAAACAAAAAAAATATTTTGGTTATCATTAAAATTAACGTTAACGTGCATGCCTGGTTTTAACAAGTTTTTGTTTTTGGTTTTAATTAATTTAAACATTATTTTTTAATATTGAAATTATTAATTTTTTCTTATTTTTAAGTTTCTTACTTTATATTTATTTTTGTACTTATTTTTTTATATAGTTTCTTTTATTTTTTATATATTTTTTGTATTTCTTATGTTTTTTATTTATGTATTCCTTATTATTTTATTGTTTTTTATTTATTTTTTGTTATTTTTTTATTTATTTGTTTTTCTTCTTTATATTTATTTATTTTATAGTTTTTAAAAATTTTTATTTATTTTTAATTTTTTACTTTTATTTTTTTTAATTTGTGTTATTTTTTAATTTGTTTTATTTTTTAAATTTTTTTCTCATTACAAATCAAATTTTATAAATATTTTATATAATATATTTTTTATATTTAAATATTTTTGAAATATTTATATATTTTTATTTAATTGTGTTCTATTTTTTTAAATATTTTTATTTTTAACATTTTTCTAATTTTTATTGTTTTTACAATTTTTACAAACAAGCAAACAAAAAAAAAACAAATTGGCCATTTGAGCATTTGAAAGAACTTTGGCCGAGCTTCTAATTATCAATTGTGTTGTGTGTGTTATGTTTCAACACAATTGACCGAGAAGTGGACCTACATGTTTTATGCCAACTCCGAACGTCTAAAGTTCATGTTCTCAAGAAGCTTTACATGGCATTATTTACTCTCTGAGGTTTGCCATTGTCAGCAGAGAGGTGGTGACCGATCAGAAAAATTTTTATTGAAAATAACTTTTGCCGCGACTGGGGATCGAAGTCGTGCTCCGAGCATGATAAGCTACACACATAACTTGCATGCCACAGTCACCACAATTTTTAAAACTTTTATAAATTTTATATTTTTTATATTTATAAGTTTTATTCTTTTTATAATTTTTAAAACTTTTATATACTTTTTTATTTAACTTTTCATTTAATCATTATTTGTTAATTTTTTGTTTTTTAATTTGTTTTATATATGTTTAAAATTTTTTACATTGTTTTTATCTTGAATAAATTTTTTATTTTATATTTTTCGTTTTTGTTTATATTTTATATTTTTTTGTAATATTTATATATTTTTTATATTATTATTTTGTTACATGGTTTTTATTTTATTTTATATATATATATATATATATATATATATATTTTTATAGTTTTTATATATTTTATATTTTAATATTTTAATATTTTTTGTATTTTTTTATGTTTTTTATATTTTTTATAGTTTTTATATTTTTTATATTTTTTATATTTTTTATATTTTTTATATTTTTTATATTTTTTATATTTTTTATATTTTTTATATTTTTTATATTTTTTATATTTTTTATATTTTTTATATTTTTTATATTTTTTATATTTTTTATATTTTTTATATTTTTTATATTTTTTATATTTTTTATATTTTTTATATTTTTTATATTTTTTATATTTTTTATATTTTTTATATTATGTGTATTTTTTATATTTTTTATATATTTTATATTTTTTATATTTTTTATATTTTTTATATTTTTTATATTTTTTATATTTTTTATATTTTTTATATTTTTTATATTTTTTATATTTTTTATATTTTTTATATTTTTTATATTTTTTATATTTTTTATATTTTTTATATTTTTTATATTTTTTATATTTTTTATATTTTTTATATTTTTTATATTTTTTATATTTTTTATATTTTTTATATTTTTTATATTTTTTATATTTTTTATATTTTTTATATTTTTTATATTTTTTATATTTTTTATATTTTTTATATTTTTTATATTTTTTATATTTTTTATATTTTTTATATTTTTTATATTTTTTATATTTTTTACATTTTTTATATTTTTTATATTTTTTATATTTTTTATATTTTTTTTTGTATTTTTTATATATTTTATATATTTTATACTTTTTATAATTTTTTATAATTTTTATAATTTCTACAATTTTTATAATTTTCATATTTATAATTTTTATATTTATAATTTTTATATTTTTAATTTTTATATTTATAATTTTTATATTTATAATTTTTATATTTATAATTTTTATATATATAATTTTTACACATATAATTTTTATATACATATATAGTTTTTATATTTTCAATTTTTATATTTATACTCTTTATATTTATACTTTCTATATTTATACTTTTTATATTTATACTTTTTATTTTTATAATTTTAATAATTTTGATAATTTTAATATTTTTTATAATTTTAATATTTTTTATAATTTTAATATTTTTTATAATTTTTATATTTTTTATAATTTTAATATTTTTTATAATTTTAATATTTTTTATTATTTTAATATTTTTTTATAATTTTAATATTTTTTATAATTTTCATCAAACTTTTTATATTTTTTATTTAATTTTTTAGTTAATAAATAGCTCATTGTATTTCTTTAGCCTTATTAAACCTTTTAAAACACACTTAATTCTCGGCAAAATAGCACTTTTGAATGCAGAAAAGCATTTTTGATGAAACATGAAAAGTTCTTAAAATATAATTAATTTTCTTGTTTCAAATTTTCACATTTGTTTCTATTTCGAAGCATTATTATTTAATTTAAATTAAAATAATTTTATACGTGTAAGAAAAACTTGCATCAAACAATAAGAAAAATACAAGAGAAAAATATTGCACTAACATTTTAGTCACGTTTATGCATGTCATGCGGGTTAACAGCTGCCGCCATCTGTTATCCACAAAGAGCTCTGCTTAAAATATAACAGAGAACTTGAAGCACAAACAGAAGTGTGACTATTTTTTTCTTTTAAGTCGGTTTTAATAACAAAACGCCTTCTAAAATATTCATGCTCAAAATTAAATCATAAATTCAGGCAAATAGCTTGTTTTTTAGACAAGATGCTGCGCATTTTCAAATTTTGTTTTCTACGCTCACAACATTTTCAACAATCAACATTTACTTCGCTTTTGAAACTTAAGCAGAAACTTGTTAGCATCTCTGACTATCCCTAGTGGTTTTAAAACGTGGGGTGTGAAAAAAGGAGAAAAATTATTTGAACTATAATTTAAGTAAATACAAAACTTACGACGAACGACGAGAGGAAGATGATACCTCAAAACAAAAACAATATATAACATGTTTCTATAAAACATTTCCTTGGAATGCAGCCACTGATAAGCTTGACATTTGCTTCCGCCAACTTTTGCATATTTTTTTTTTTTAATAAAACCTCCCCAACTGTCTCACTCACTCAGTTTCCACTCTAACCCATAATACGAGTAAACAAGACCGTAAAATTACATCATTTTTAAAGCATGAGTCTAAAATTGATGACAAGTGGGAAAACTCAGCGAGCGGTAAAGAAATCCTGCTGATGCTGCTGTTGATATTCCTGCTGCTGCTGTTGATGAGCTTGAAAATGGTTTGCGGCAAAAATTATGAAAGGAAGGGATAAAATGTGCTGACAGGAATGAGTTTTAATTTATGCCTATTAAAAATAATGCTCAAGTTTACATTTTTAATATTTACAGTGTTTTTAAAACAAGAACGAAACTCAGCTGCTACGTTCTTATGAAGAATATCCTTTAAGTATAACCTGGATGGCAGCTGAGTTAGATTAAATATAAATTTTGGAAACGAAGTAAACATCGTTATGCATGAATACATATAGATTGGATGGAATAAGTTTCAACGTGACATTTTTAATGACATTTAATTTATCTTTATTGATGTTTACAAAAAGCAGTGGCGGTTGTAGTGTTGAGTGTGTTGATTAACATATTTTAACTTATTTATTGTAAGCCTACATAAATTTTTTATATTTTTTACAACAACAACACTATTTTGCAAATACAAAAACTCTGAGAATTTCTTCAAAAATGATTTAGTATTTAAATCAAAAATTTTTTAAATCGAATCAGACAAGTTTGAAGCATTTGACGCAATTGAAATCAGAATTGAAACATACATTTACATTTTTCAATTGTTTTTTTTCTGAAGAATCATCTACAATCGATTGAAATCTGAATTTTTCAACTTAATATGAATTAGTTCGAAATAAGTCGACTATAAAATATTAAATCTTTGTGCCAAACAATAACAAAAATTTTTATAAACAATTCTCGAAACATGTCGACAAATCAAACGCTGTTAACCAGCTGCTGTTGCTTCGTCTTCTTCTACTACTACTACAAATGCTGTCATTAAATGTAAATAATAATGAAACATGTGAATGTCAATGTGTGAATTTTAATTAACACGATGTTTTTGCTGCCAACATGAAATGCTTTAATATAAGATTTATGATTATTTAAGGTTGTTTGGTAAGTTCAAAGCTGTTTTCATAATATAACAAATGTTTTTGCTTCTTGTTTTTTTTTTTTTTGTTTTGTTTTGTTTTAAAAGTATCTAAAATAAATGCCAAAAAAGATGTGCAAATAATAGCATAAATAAAACAATAATTCATATGCATCAACACATTCATACAATCGCTTTATTTTGTGGCTGTTGCTGTAGATAATTGGCTAAAAATGCACGACTGCATTTTTACGTCTGTCAATTAGTAAAATATTAAATGTGTCTGTTAAGCGTTTTAAAAGCAAGCATTTGTTGTTGTCTATTTGAAATTAATTGACTTATTATGCTAAAATTAGACGCGGCGTGTCGGCAGAGGTGGCAGCGTTTAGTTATTTAATGAAATAAGCTAGCCTAAGACGTGGCCCAGTTCGCACTTTGTATGAGTGAGTATTTTATGCCACCCAGGAATGTTTTAGTGGGCATTGAAAATAATATTGAGCAAGCATTTGTGAACAAAGAAAATACGGCATCGAAAAGGAACTGTAAATGTTTGGATTTGAATTTGAATTAAATGTTACTCATACGACACGATAAATAAGATCTCAATAGTTTAATTTTTCAATCCATCTGAAGGTCAGTGTCAGATAGAAAAGTTATTGACATCAATTACGATATAAATATCTGAAAAATATAATGATTAAGTGAAATTTTGAGTTGGAACTTATATAATATTAGTTACTTCCACTCTAGATAGATTTACTTCAAAAAAATTTTTAGTCAATTTTTCTTTTAATAACGTTGAAAGCTACATAGAAATATGTAAAGAACAAACAAAAATTTTACTTTTCAAGGACTTTTGATCTCTTCAGTTTTTCAGTGCGTAGATTTATACTTCTCGAGACATCGGGCACAATTTATGTTTCTAAATATACGATAGCAGCAAACAATGCAACTCAGTACCAGAAAGATTTGCTGAAATCGTCGGACTGTAATACACAACAATCAAAGTTTAACTTGACATAGAAAAGAGAAGAAATATTCTCTAAGGAAAAAGCGAGATATAACAAATAATTCCGCATCAATAATTCAAAAATCGCGTTTTTTAGTCCTGACAGTATTGTAGTGACTGAGTTCTATATTTTATTTTACATTTTACAATTTAATATTTTTTATATAATGTTGTTAATTTTTTTAATTTTACTTGTATTTTTATTTTGAACTTTTTGATTAAATTTAATTTTAATTTTTTTTTTTGTAATTTTTTTATTTGCATTTTTGTTTTGTTTATATTTTTGCTTTATTTGTATTTATATTTTCATCTTTTAAATTTTTGATTTAAATTTGCTTGTTATCTATAGTTTGAACTGTTTTAATTTTTTTCTATTTTTTTTTTTTAGATTTAAAATAAATAAGAAATTCATTTTATCAAATTAAAAATTGATTTTTTTAAAATTTTTACTTTTAAGTAAAAAAAGTTTTAAGTTAAAAAGTTTTTAATATTTTTATATATAGTTTTTTATTTATATTTTTATAATTTTTTTTTTTATTTTTTATATATTTTTTAAAATTCAAATTTTCTTTTTCGCTTTTTGTAATTTTTTTTTCTTTTGCTTATTATTTGTTGTTAGTTTTTATTTTTGTTGATTTCTATTATATTTTTTTTTTTATTTAAATTTTTTTACTTATACATATTTCACTTTTTCTGTTTTAATTTATATTTTCATTATTTATACTTTTTATTGAAATTTGCTTTTATTAAAATTTTGAACAGTTTTAATTATTTTTTTACTTTATTAAATTTTATGTGTTTTAAGGATTTAAATTTTATTAGAAATTTAATTTTTTAATTAAAAATTAAGTTTTAAAAAGTTGTACTTTTAATTTTTTTTTTTATTTATTTATATTTTACATATTTTTATAACTTTATTTTTTATAATTTTATTTTATAATTCTTAAAAAACGTTTTTTTAGCATTATGAAATAAAATTAACAAATTAAAATGCCACAATTTTATAACTCATTTATTTTGTACATATTTTTAAAATTTAAATTTAATTTTACCTTTTTGATTTTTTCTATAGCTTATTATTTGTTTTTATTTTTTTATATATCTTTTTTATTTTTTTATATTTCTTTTTTATTTTTTTATGGTATTTTGTTTTTATTTTTTATTATTTTTATAATTTTCTTTATGGTTTTCATTTTAAAATTGTACCTTTTAATTTTTAAGTAATATTTATACATTATTTTTCTTTAGACTGAACCAACGCCCAGGGGATGCCCCAACAAATGTGAAAGCATTGTGTTAATTCGGAAGAAGGGTGATAGTTTAGTAGGAGGATGAGAAAGTAGAAAATATTTTTATTTTTTTTTATAAACTTTTAAAATTAAAATTTAATTTTTTTTTTTTTATTTTTTTTTTTGTATTATTTATTTTTCGATGTTTTTATTTTTTGTTTTCTTTTTTAGATGTTTTTATAATTTTTATTTTTTTATACTTTTCATTACTTTTATACTTTTTATTGTTTTCATACTTTTTATATACAGGTTTTTAACTTCAAATTCAACCTTTTCCATTTCAAATTAAACTTTTTCCAAATCAAATTAAACTTTTCCATTTCAAAAAAAACTTTTTCCATTTCAAATAAAACTTTTTCCATTTCAAATTAAACCTTTTCCATTTCAAAAAAAACTTTTTCCAAATCAAATTAAACTTTTTCCATTTCAAATTAAACCTCAGCCAAGAAAAAGATTTATTTTAGATTTTTATTGAATTATTAATATGTAATCGAAAAGTATTACATATTTCTTGTGTAAAAAGCTGTTTGAATAAAATATATTAAAACTAATATCACTAGTTAGAACTAGATGAATCCCATCGAAGAAGTTTTTTCAAAAGTCAAGTTAATTGCGAGAAATATGCTAGCTGATCCTGATGCACGCGCTGATTTAAGGAACATTAGAACATTATCAAGGAATCTATAACGTCTGTTACATCCACAGATTGTAATCGATATAAAATTACAACTACCTTCAGCTGCTGCAAGTGTACCCTTGTAAATATTTACTTCAATAATTTATATATTTACTTAAAATTTTGTACTTATCTCTAATGTTGTTTTTTGTTGATATTTCTTGTAAAAATTTTAAAACTTAAAACAAAACATTAAAAAAAACTAATCTTAAAATTTCATTTATTATTCTATAATTTCTTTGGATATTTTATGAAAACCATGTAAGTATTGAAGATATGTGTAGTGAAGTGAATGGAAAAGTTCTAAAAAGTCTAAGTGTTAGTGATAAACGTCGGTTGGATTTTGTATTAGTGTTTTTTTTTTTTGGTTTTTAAAAAATGTGTTTTTGATTTACCATTTCTATTGAAAATGTGGCGTAAACTAGCCAGTGTAAACTAGAGCTATTAGTTTTAATATATTTTATTCAAACAGCTATTTACACAAGAAATATGTAATACTTTTCGATTACATATTAATAATTCAATAAAAATCTAAAATAAATCTTTTTCTTGGCTGAGGTTTAATTTGAAATGGAAAAGTTTAATTTGATTTGGAAAAAGTTTAATTTGAAATGGAAAAGGTTGAATTTGAAGTTAAAAACCTGTACTATGTTTTTTATTTCTCTTTGAAATTTTTTGTTTTTTTTTATTTTTATATTTGTATCAATAAATCTTTAAGTTATATTTATTCGTTAAGTAAGTTTTTGCATTTTAACTGCTATTTTATAATTTGAAATTTAAGTCTTTAATTTTTTTTAGTTTCTATATTCTTTAATTTTTTAAATTTTTACATTTTTTTATTCATTCTTATCTTATATTTTTCGTTTTTCTATATGTTAATATAATTCTTTTCATTTTTATTTGTTTTGATATTTTTTTTTTATTATTTTTAAATTTATTTGTAATATGTTTTATTTTTATTATTTTTCTTATTTATTTATAGTTGTTTTGTTCATTTATAATTTGCTAACTCTATTTTTATATTTGTTTTTTTTTTAAGTTATATTATTTTTGTTTATTTATTGAATTTTTTGGTTTTTGATTGTTTTTCATTTTGTAAATTCGTATTTCTGTAAATTTTTGGTTTTGTACGTTTTTAGTTTTTTTTATTTGCATTTTTTTATTTTTTAATTTTTTTATTTTTTGTATTTTTTTTATTTTTGTTATTTTTTTTTTATTTTTGTTTAGTTTTTTTTTATTTTTTTGTTTATTTTTTTTATTTGTTTTATTTTTTTTTTTATATGTTTGATTTTTTTTTATTTGTTTGATTTTTTTTAATTTTTTTTATTTTTTTATTTGTTTTTTTTTTAATTTTTTTTTTTATTTTTTTTTTATTTTTTTTTTTGTTTTTTTTTTTATGTTTATTATTTTTTTTTTTGGGAATTCATAGTTTCGCATTTGTTTTTCTATGTATTTATATAAAAAAAAAATAAGTTTTTAAACTATATTTGGACAATATCGGTTGAGAATGTCATTTGAAGAATATAAAATTCAGTTACAAGGAATGTTCATCATAATACGCAGTGGATTACTTAAACACTATTTAAAGTTCTCATTTTCTCAAGTAAGAAAGCTTTGAATGAAAAGTACTTGCGTACTGAATTACAATCCATGACATTTGCGCATAATTTACAAGCAAGGTCAGTCAGTTACAAGTGCTTTATTCTGACAAAATACAAGTAAACAACATGGATGAATGACAGTAAAAAGAAGAAGCCAACAACACTAACAATTCTTTAAATGAACTTGATGCAGAATGCAATGATTTGTGAAAAAAAGTTTAAATGGCAAAAGCACACACAAGCACATTGTCGAAAGAACGAAAAAAGCTAAGAGGACGCCTAAGATTATGCTACTAATATTTAAATTGAATTTTTTGCTGTTGAAAGCAGCTGTTGTGGACCTCATTAAATTATTAGCTGAGAAAAAAAAACGTAAAAACTACGCAAAATAAGTAGCAACTATAGAGAAAAAACGTTGTATTTAACAACTTAACAATCGAGAACAAATTAAATGAAATGTTGCAGCTATATTTTATGGCACAACTTCACACCCGAGATCACACATTATTACAGTAAAAAAGCTCTGAAATACTAGTTGTGTTAAATGGGTGGACAAGCAGTCAAGCACACAAGCTGCTATGGGATTACAACAAGATTGGCTCTCAAAGCATTTCAGATTTGCAACCATATTTTTCAGTGCAAATTAAATTGGCTTAATTTCAAAAGTTGAAAATGTAAAAGGATATGCATGCTTTTGTGCCATGTGCAGCTTTTACAACAAAGCTTACCAAGCAAATGCATTCAATCAAGTTCAACGCAAAAGCCGGTCATAATCTACGTTCAAAGAGTTCAAAATGGCAAGCATAGAACTTTTATTAAAAATCGATTAATGCATCTGTATCGAACGTAGACCAACCACAAAAAAAAAAAAAATGGTGAAAAAAAGCAACATCAGAAAAAACGCACTGCAGTATGCAACATGGTTCAGTTTCACCGCAAAATAAAAGCAAAGTAAACAGAAGAGGAAGAGCGCAAAGTAAAATACCAAAACAAACACCACCAAAAAAAAAAAATTGGCACACAAAAACAAAAATATAAACTGCACATAAAGAAAACATACAAAGTACCGGTACGAAAGCCAAAAGCTTGGTTATAAATGCCCAACTAAATAAGAGGACGACCCAGCTTTGCTAGCGAAACGACAACTGCAACATGCACAGCAGCAAATAAAATCGAAATGAGCACAAACGAAAATAGCTTCAAAGCGGAAGGAAACAAAACCGCTTGCATAACGTTAAGCTTTCTGGAGTTGAACCATAAAATTAGGGTTTTATAGTTTGTTGTTGGGCTGCGTTCTCATTTTTGTCGTAATTTTTTCTTTTTTTTTTTTTTTTTTTTGTACAGTTGTCAACATATCGATATTTAAATGAAAAATGCCATTAAAAGTTGTAAAAAATGTGTTTCAAAGAGAAAATGTGTGTTTTCTCTTGTGTGTTTGTGCTCTCTTAATGTTTTTGTGTATGTTCCCAGTGGTAAATAGGGACATCGTATCTCTCAAAAACGATGAAGCTGCGAAGCTTTTTAGGCTTGTAAAAAAGATTTCATCAGCGGTGATGACATCTAACTTACATAGTAAGCGACTATTGGAGTAGGTATGTTCCGAACTAGGCCTTCAAAGTACATTGTTTGGGTATGACCGCTGACAACACTGATTACATTTAACTTACATGTTAAGCGGGCATTGGAGGTGCCTCCTACTAGTTTCTGTCTGTCTGTTTCCGTAATAAAACACATTGTTTGACACTGAGAAAAAAAATTAAACAAAAAATTTTAAAAGAGAAATTTAACGCATTTGCATTACTACAAAACAAAATTTAAAACAAACGTGTTTAAATTTCAATTTTGAGCTCCTCTCCTATTTTTTAATTTTCTCTTATTATTTCTTTGAAATAACAAAACAAAAAACAGTCATCTCTCAATACAATGTCAATTTTTGAATTTTTCGAATTTTTTTTTACATACATAAGTGACTTATTTCAATATTTAAAATATTTAATATACAAACTTAATCGATTAGAGCTAACATTTGATATTTGAAGGGTACCGAGGGTAGCTGATTATGAATTATAAATCTGATGCCAAAAATTCGGAAGGGCTTAAAAAATGTCATCGAAAAATTATGCTTTAAAATATTTGCTTTGCATTTTTTAATTTTTGTTTTAAAATTTATTTTTAAAAACATTGCTTTAAAAACAAAAACTTTTGTATTGAATTTAACTTTAAAAATAGTTGTGTTTGAATTTAATGAATTTGTTTCAAGCTCTTTTTCAAAAACAAATTCGTTTGATATGAGCACAATTTCATTTAATTTTAACACATATTTCTCTCAGTGTAAACAAATAAACATTAAATGAAATTTTCATTCAGCTGTAAAAAAATATGTTTACCTTTAATTTTTTAATTCCTTTCATTATTCAATTTGTTTTAGTTAATTTTTTTAATTTATTTCTCTTTTAAATTTATTTTTATGAAGCTTCTTTTTATTGAATTTTTAATTATTTTTAATAATCATTCATTTTGTATTTCGATAAATTTTTATTTAATTTTAGTTGTCATTTTCTTCATTTTAAATTTTTTCACTTTTTATTTTTAGTCATTTTATGTTTTTTATTTTTAGTTATTTTATATTTTTAATTTTCAAAAAAATTAATTTTTAATTTTTGTATTTTTTATGTTATTAAAAACTTTTATAGCTATTTTTTTGTTGTTTGAAGTCTTTTTATTGGTAGTTCAAAATATGTATTTTTTATTTTGTTTATGTTTTTCATTTCATTTTGTTCATTTTTGTGTTCTCATTAAGTTTTATTAATTTAATTAATTAAGAATTATTAATATTTAGTATTTTATTTATTTTTATTTTTGTTTATTTATTCTAACAAATTTTTATTTAACGAAAGGAAATGCAAATTAATAAGTATTTCATTTTTATTTATTTAAATTTTTCTTATTATTCATTTTATGTTTTTTTTTAATTTTTATTTTAACTTTAATTTTTGATTTTATTTTTTTTATTTTAACTTTAATTTTTGATTTTATTAGACTTTATTCCAATTTATTGTCTTTATTTCAATTTAAATATAAATAGAGAAATATTTGAATATATTTCTGTTGTTTTGATTATTTTTAAATATACTTTTTTATATTTTTGAATCTTAAAAGCTAACATTTTTAAAGATTTTTTTAAGCTTGTATTTTTATTTTTAACGTATTTTTTATATTTTTTTTTTTTAATTTATTGTTGTATTATGTTTACATCTTTATTTTTAATTTTATTTAATTTCATTTAAAAAAATTATTTACTGTTATTTAGGCTTTTCTTTTTATTTGTTTTTAGTTTTATAATCTGTATTTATTTTATGTTTTGTATTTATTTTGTTTTTCTTATTTTTATTTTTTTTATTTATTTTTATTTATTTTTATTTATTTTTATTTATTTTTATTTATTTTTATTTATTTTTATTTATTTTTATTTATTTTTATTTATTTTTATTTATTTTTATTTATTTTTATTTATTTTTATTTATTTTTATTTATTTTTATTTATTGTTATTTATTTTTATTTAATTTTATTTATTTTTATTTATTTTTATTTATTTTTATTTATTTTTATTAATTTTTTTTTATTTATTTTTATTTATTTTTATTTATTTTTATTAATTTTTTTTATTCATTTTTATATATTTTTGTATATTTTTGTATATTTTTATTTATTTTTATTTATTTTTATTTATTTTTATTTATTTTTATTTATTTTTATTTATTTTTATTTATTTTTATTTATTTTTATTTATTTTTATTT
Source organism: Tetanocera ferruginea (assembly GCA_958299015.1). Classification (NCBI taxonomy): domain Eukaryota; kingdom Metazoa; phylum Arthropoda; class Insecta; order Diptera; family Sciomyzidae; genus Tetanocera; species Tetanocera ferruginea. The sequence goes on along the minus strand of OY282643.1, from coordinate 11,335,326 downwards.
ATTTTTATTTATTTTTTTATTTTAATTTAATTTTATTTTTTTATTTTAATTTAATTTTATTTATTTTTATTTATTTTTATTCAATTTTATTTATTTTTATTTATTTATTTTTTTTTTTTTTTATTTATTTTTATTCATTTTTATTTATTTTTATTTCATTTTTTATTTATTTTTATTTATTTTTATTAAATTTTATTTATTTTTATTTATTTTTATTTACTGTTATTTATTTTTATTTATTTTTATTTATTTTTATTTATTTTTATTTATTTGTATTTATTTTTATTTATATTTATTTATTTTTATTTATTTTTATTTATTTTTATTTATTTTTGTTTATTTTTATTTATTGTAATTTATTTTTATTTATTTTTATTTATTTTTATTTATTTTTATTTATTTTTATTTATTTTTATTTATTTTTATTGAATAATTTCATACTTTTTGAAGCTTTAATAGATTAGAAAGCATATTTTGAAACTTTCTTTGGATACAAATTTATTGCTTTTGGCCGTGTCCAAAATATGTAAACTTTTTTTTTTTCCGTATATAAACCAAAATATTAAAAACTTTAGTTAAAAATGTTTCACCGTGTACAAATATGCAAATTTGCATGTGAGTCAGAACAGCGCCCAATGCAATTTATTTAAGTTAAATATGCACAGGGCAGTCATACATATAAATTGGTATTCGCCAGTCATTCATTCAAGAACATCAGTATTTTTGTTGCAACACACCAACAGCAACAACAACAACTTTGACAAGACATACTTTTTACCAACATTTTTAAAACCCGCATTATTTGAATTGCAAATGATGTGCAGCTAATGCGACACTTGCAACTAAAGGCAAAGCATGCAGCAAGAGACAGAAAAGGCGAAAGCATGCGTTGCAGCAAACAGCAGCAGAAGAAAAGCGCACAAAAACGCAGCAACAGCAACATCAGCATCAAAGACGAAAACCATGTGAAAATAATAACAATAAATAATGGCATATTGCAAGCGAGAAGATGAAGAAAATTGCCTAGGACAAATAAATAAAAGAAAATGCAATAGAAAAAATAATGGGTAAAAATAAATTGAAAAAAAAAAAAAAATTGTCAAAGAAAAATCATAAGAAGTTAATCCAGATCGAGGTAGTAAAAATGAAATTGAAAAGGAAATTTAAATAGATGTGAAGGAAATAGAATGATGTGCAAATTAGATGGAAGAGAGAGAAATAGAGGCAGAGAAAAATGGATGGAGGTAGTTAGGTACGAGTGCATTACGCCAAAAGCACTGCCTTGGTTATTGCATCAAGTAGATAAAACAGCTTTAAGTGGCGGTATAGACGACACAGTGAAAGGAAGAACGAGAAAGATAGCGAGAGAGAGAGAGATTTTTTTAAGGTAGCACAAAGTAGGCAAAAGCTTTCAAGTAATTTATGCGCATTTGCGTCAGACTCGTGAAGTTTGTATGTCATGCAGTTGAAATTGTGTTTGTGGTTGTGTGAATGTATGTGGGTGTGTGTGTTTTTTTGTATGTGGGTGGAGGCAATAGCAAATGCGCGCATTGTTTATTTAGAATGCAGATATTCTTTTAAAATAACGCATGCAATGAGCGCAAATTATCAAAATTACTGTCATTGAAATTGTTTTCTTTTTCTAGAAGAGAATATTATGGTATTAAATTAATGCCCAATTTTTTCATTAATAATTTTAAAAAGTGGTGGCTTGTGCCCGAGATGTGGTGTCATGTGCTGTATTGGAAAATAAAAATTAAATTATGATATGATTATTATGAGTTGTTGTTTTTTCTTAAAGCTCCGCCTTTAATTTTTTCAGCCTTTCAGAACTTGTGCTATTATGTTCTCCGATTGTGCTGCAATTCTCCGTAGAAAAATACAACAAAAATTAATTTTTGCAAAATTTAAAGCATTTAAAAATTTTAAACATATGTAAATTTACTTTGTTCTTTAGCACATGATAGCACAACTTAGTAATTCCCGAAAAAACAAAAACTAACCTAACATTAAAAAACAGCATTACTTAAAAATCATGCTTTTAACCCTTATTCGGCACACTGGGTACATCTGCACCATATTATTTATGTGTTTTTATATATAATATACATTCTTATATATTTATTATACCAGCTGTAACTTACTTAATAAATTTTTTGACCTATAAAACTTTAATTTTTTGAAAAAAATACACTTTTAAGAAGTTAAAAAATAAAAAAAGAAGTCAAAATATTCTAAAGTTTCTTTTGTAATGGGTTTTTTGTCGCTGGAATGCACATGATCCCATTGTGCCGAACATGCTATAGCAAAAAATAGTTCCCACTAAGGGTTAAGTGCAATTGTTTTCAGGCACATTCCATATTTTTTTTAGTTTTTTTTTTTTTTAAGGAAAATATTAATAATAAAATTAACTTCAAAAACTATTGAAAATTTGTTTATATAACCTTGCAACATACAACTGTCTAAATTGCATTTTAAACTATTTCATTGCATTATCGATTTTTCTCATGTACACTTGAATCTAAGGTTGTCTTTACTAGAATCAACACATTGAAGGCAACAAAATTAAAGCAATTGAAATAAATTATCTATGGGGGAAAATTGCAAGTTCTGTATAACGATAATTGATTGATTGTTTATATTTAAATTGCATTACTTGGATTTGAAAAACAATCTTGTACATCATGACAATTTAGAAATAACTTATAAGAATGTTCTTGGTTTAATGTTTATTAAGGATAAGTTACTTAACAAAATTGAAAATATAAGCATAAGCAAAAGAAGCGTTAAATTACTGTGCCTAGGGGCGCCAATATTTAAAATTCGGCCCTGGTTTCAACTCAAACAGTTTTAAATAGACTTTGATTGTTAGATGATGGCCATGGCAGATGCGTTAGACTGTCTGGAAAGTTTTTTGTACATTTTGTGAACCGACATATCTCAGATTTAAATCTCATATGCCATAAAAACAATTTTTTTTAATAAAAAATAATTTCTTTGCAGATAATGTTAGACCTAAGAGTAAAAAATGTTAAGCGTCCGAACAAGAACATTAGCCTTTCGAAATCGGTTGGAAATTTTTGATTATTTGCTTACAAACAGTGTTTACCACGCACCAAACTCTTCTACCATTGATCATAGGAAACTCTTTTCAGTGGCTGAAATGAGCAAAAACAAATGTTCTTTTCGAAAACGAGGAAAAATTGAACGTGTGTCTTTTGAACATCAGCAAACAAAACAAGGGTTAAAAATTTGTAATTTCTTCAAAAAGAGTCAGATGCCAAAAAGAAAAAAAGCACATACAGAGAGTTCAAGGACTCTAAAAAAACTTATTCAAAGCCAAAGAAAGGCTGTGGTTTTTTTCTCGAGCAGCCTAAAAGCACGCAATAAAATAGATATTTAAAGTACAAAATTTTTGTACAGTTTGGCAAGCACTGTGTAATCAACAAAAACAACGACAATCAGCGCCAACAGAAGCGAGCAAAGCAAGCAACAAACCAATTTGTTGATGATGATAATGATAATGAAGATGATGATGATGAAGTCATCAATCTTGGCAACCACACGAACAACAATAACAACACACGTCAAATATTTATGCTTTAAGAAATTAAAACAGGAATGACTGCCAGAACGAGTGAGTGAGTGAAGGAGTGAGTGAGTGAGTGAAGGAGTGAGTGAGTGAGTGAGTTAGTGAGTGAATGAATGACTGACTGAATGACACAAATACAAGTGCTACAATGAATGAGCACAAAATGGGAAAAATGTCAAATTAACGACAAATAGCAGAGCGAGCGAGAGTGGAAGTCAGCGAGTGAGTGAGTGAGTGAGTGAATGAATGAAGGCAGGCAGGCAGGCGAACAGGCAAGAATGAATGAATGACCACACAAAGGCATGAATAGATAAATGTGCGGATGACTAAATTTTCCAAAGGATGGATGATGGCTGGATGGATAGATGGATGGCTGACAAAATGCAAACATTTTAGCCCTACTAATTATTGCTTGTTTTAAAAATGTAAGCCTTGTTATAATACTTTTTTTCACAACTTCAGCACAAGCAGCAAAACAAAAAAATTAACCTAAAAATAAGACAAACTGCCTGCCTTAGCAACAACAAAAAAATAACTAATAAAAACTAACAACCTTTTTTGGCAACTTTTTCCGTTTGCTTTTAACGTTTTTTTTTTTTTTTTTTTATATTTATTTAGTTATTTATATTCTATTTTTTAAGGTAAAAAATAATAGAAACTAACAAGCTTTTGGCAACTTATGGCCTATTCTATTCTTTTCTATTCTATTCTATTGCATTTTATTTTTTTTTTAGCAAAACCTAAATATATGTTTAAATATTATCTGAGCTACTAAAGTAGACAATTCTGGCAGCGCCCCTCATAGTTCATGTTATTGTTGTAGCTGTTGTTGTGGTTATTGTTATTGCTGTGGCTGCATTTTGAAACAACAAACATAGCAGGGCAAAAGTGCTATAGGCAGCAGTTAGTTGTTTTTGCTATGTTGCACTCATGCTTTTGGCACTTTGCCTAAATCAATAATTGTTGGATTGTGCTGCAGTTGTTAGCTGGTTAGAAGCCAAACCTGACACTGGCGCTATGCTTAGAGCAAGGTATGGACACAAAAACAAAAACTAAAACGGAAAGGAAGTAGTATATAAGAAGGTAGAATAGAAAAGATAATAAGAGGAAGACAGAGAACTTTTGAGGGAATTGTTAGACATAATGAAAATGCACATTTCAAGTGGTGTAACTTCAACTTCATGTGCTCATTCATTTTATCAATCTTTTAACAAAAAAAAAAACATGAAGCTAAGTGCACTCCTGCATGTCCATATCTGTGTGTGTTTATGTGGTTGTATTCGTTGTTTTTTCTTAGCATATAGAAATTTCTTAAATTTATTGGTATTTAAAGCTTTCAGCAAGATTTGCTGCAGTTTTGAGGTTTAAAAGATTATTTAAATGTGTTGCACTGTATTAATATTAGTTTAATTTATTGGCCGGAATCCAATTGATTTTTGACATGCATTTTAAAAGATTGCCATGCAAACACCATCATACCATAAAGGTCTATTATTTTTCCAATATCTCATCGTATATAAGAACTACTTTTTCCACAGACGTAAGCCATAAAAAATACTGTTCTAAGATAATCATACCAAATCTATCATAACATACCATTCCTTATAAATTTTATCAATATGGCCCTAAATCTTTACAGGATAAAGATTAAAGATCTTTAGCCTTCTAGATTTAGCCTTTAAGATAAAGACACCTCGACAAAAAACCTGGTTCTTGGTTTTTTCTGTTATCAGCTATCTGCTTCACGATCTCCCAGAGGTTCTTGATAGAAATGAGATCTAAGGACTTAGCTGGCCAACCCATGACTTTAACGTTGTTTGCTCTTAGCTACGGATCTAAGCTTACGGTCGTCCTATAGTATGTCCTTATAGACTGTACCATCCATAATACTTTCTATAAAGTGAGTGAGAATGATGAAAAACACTCCCACACCATAACACTTTTTCCACTAAATTTGACAGTTTTTCGAAAATAGAGACTATCGAGCATTTTTCCATTGGAACCAAAAATATTGTATTTGGATTCGTCACTAAACATCTTTCCAAAATAACTTCAATTTAGGTGCTCTCTGGCATCGGACAAGAAATAAGGCAATTTTTTATGATAAGCATCAAATTTTAGTTTTATTTTGCACTGGTTTGTTACATTGCTTCACTTCGCTATATTTGATTTTTGATGTTTATCTTCATGATATTCAAAAGCAATCATTTGACATTCTATGAATTTTCAATTTACTCGTTCGATTCTATTTTTACCTTAATTGCACCATTGTAACCGATTTTATTAAATTTTGAGGTTGACTGTAGCCGCCATTTTGGATTCATAATAACTTGTATATGCTTGTGTAGTAATTGTAACTTAACATTTGAGGTCAATACAATCAGGTTGTGTCAAAAGCTCTAGTCTTGATTTTCATAATTTTACGACGATTTTGAGGTTTTAATCGCCATATTGGATCCGCGGTGTTTGATTTCGACAACCTTTTTTTTGTTGTTATCAAACCAACAAATGTTTAGGGTAAGTGCGGCATTAATAATTTACACCCAAAACCACAGTGGAGTATCCAGAACAATTTAATTGGACAAAATTATTTTATGATTTTAAACTATAGGGAATGCAAAAACAAGCAAAAAATTTACTGCAATTGGGGGTCTATATTGACGCCCTGGGCAGCTATGGGTTAATTTGTAGGTTATAGGAGATTGTTTTACTAAAAATGCTCTAGCAACGAAAGTTTTTGATGTAGAATATTATACAAAGACATTTTAGAAAGATATTTTCATGGACTTTCTAAGGATATACATTACTAGTAGAAAATGTTAAGGAAAAATATAATTTTTTTTTTGTGGTCAAATCAGAAAATTTTGGAAAAAATTCATAAGTTCCGAGTTTAAAGTAATTTTTGTCAAAGAAATACTGTGCGAGCCTATATTTTTTTTAGTTAAAATAATAACTGCTGTTTTATTAAATTAACTAAAAATTTAATTAGAAATTTTAATAAAATTTCCTCAAAGAAAGTGTCATTACAACAATTATTATTATTGAAAAAATGGTTGCTGAAAAATTTGGGTCCGCGAAAAACCTGCGGCTTATATTTCTATCATTCCATCAAACCACGCCTTAGTTACATCAACAATCAATCATATTTTAATTCGGAACTCATTCTGAATCACTGTTTTTAGAATAGGAAGAATACGACGAAGACAACAAAACGCAGAATATGATAAAAATATTTTTTTCTAATTTTGGGTTTCTATAGTTTGTAGCAAAATAGAAGCACAAATCGGATCGCGTCATTTAGTTTTTGACATTGACTTTAAAGACAACTAGTTAGGTATATCTTCGACTCGGCCGAAGTTAAAATACCCCCATGGCCGAAGTTAAAATATCCCCACGGCCGATTCGTAATAGTACAACATTTTAATTATAGCTCATTTTGTATGAGATTTAAAAATTTTACTATTTTGATGACGTCTAAAATATATTCATATCAAATTGTTTTCCTGCAAAGTAAAGACAAGCCTCTTTATAAAGTTTTCGATTTGGGATTGAATGGGAGGTAGGCGTGTTCTTGAGTTGTTGAAGCCAATTTTTCTATCACGCCTCAGTTTTGATATAATATACATAAATACCCAATTTCAGTTCTGCAGCTTATATATTAGCCTATTTGTAGAGTTTTCACTCTTATGGGTTGTATGGGAGGTGGGTGTGTTCTTAGGCGGATAACGCCCACTTTGCTTCCACAATTTAGGTTTGATATAAAATACAAACGTATCAAATTTTGTTCCTGTAGCTTAAAGAGGAGTCTTTTTATATAATTTTAAATTGTGGGGTTATATGGGAGGTGGGCTTGTTCGTGGGTGGATGTCGGCCATTTTATCACACGTCTTAATTTTGATATAAAATGAATAAATATCTAATTTTACTTTTGTAGCTTTGACAGAAGCCTATTAATATAGTTTTCAATTTTGGGGTTGTATGGGAGGTGGGTGTGTTCGTTGGTGTGTGACGACCATTTTTCTAACACGCTTTAGTTTATATATGAAATTAACAAAAATTTAATTTTATTTAAGTAGCTTTTACACAAGCCTCTTTATATAGTTTCCAATTTTGGGGTTGTATGACAGGTGGACGTGTTAGTGGGTGGATGACGGCTATTTTTCTAACACACTTCAGTTTTGACATAGATTACACAAATATCGAATTTAAGTTTTGTAGCTTAAATATTTGCTTCTTTATGGAGTTTTCAATATTGGGGTTGTATGGTAGGTAGGCGTGGTTTTCATCCTATTTAGCCCATTCTCGAACGTGATCTTAGTTTTTCAGAAAAAAAGCTTAAATATTGAATTTCAGCACGATAGTTTCATAATTACGGCTGTATTTCTATCACAGACAGACGGACAGACAGACGGACATGGCTAAATCAACTCAGGTGGTGATGCTGAGTAAGAATATATATACTTTTCTATACCTACCATGCCTCCTTATGGGCGTTACATACTTCGTGACAAAATTAATATGCCCCTTTCGCAGTACGCATGGGGTATAAAAATGTATGCTTCAAGTTTCAAGTCGATATCTTAAAACCTATGGGATTTATAAAAGCTTTACCAAATGTTGATGACATCACATTATATGGGAGGTAGGCGCAGTTTTTATCTGATTTTTAAACCTGACATTAAAATAGAAGAGAAAAACTTATGTACTAAGTTTCATGGCGGTTAGGTTTTATGAAGGTTTAAGAAGTTGTTTTGGGTTTAAACGGTTTTTAAAAAATTCAGCACTTTTTGGAACGAAGTGGACAACGAGTATATATTTTTTAAGATGTCAACCTGTAGTGATAAGTTTATGAATAAAAATGTACAGCCACGGACAGCCGCATATAACAAAACTCTTCGGATATCCAAAAATTAAAAAAATAATCCTCAAAAAATACCCATTCTTTAGTCAGAGCCTTGTTCCGTTTTCCAAGAATGTCCCATACATATTTTTTCAATATTGTATTCAATGTCTTTAAAAAATGCAAAAAAATGTAAAAGAACATTAAGAAACAATGTTGATGATTTCAAATTACAAGACAAATTCAAAATAATTTTTACTACATCAGCAGAACAGGTCAAAAAAGGCAGCACCATCAAAAACTTGAGGTTCAAAACCAAAAGCCTACATTCTCAAAATTAAGTATGACATCGCGCTAAGCCAGCGAATTAGACATAAATGCTTTCCGAAATATGACTAAAATTACCATTAAAAATTTGTTATTAAAATATTTAATATTAAAATAATAAAACACATTCTAAAACTAATAAAAGACAGAGAGACATTGTAAATATGTGCTGCATGCAGCACATTTTGCAAAACTGAATATTAAATATCTTTACTATAAGATACAGCGAAGTAGAATTTATTTGCAGTACAGCAATTTAGCCAAATTGCTATGTAAAATTGTAGCAAAATCTGCTCAATGCACAAGAACAAAACGGCAAATTGTCCATCTCTCTCGCTTAAGCCCCGCTGGAATAAGAAACCAAGGTAAATTTGAAGAGATTGCACAATCTTCCGTTGGCACAGTTTATAAGGATTTTGCATTGACAACAAGAGTAAATAAGGACAATAAAGAAGAGTCAAAAGATACAAAAGTACACTCGGGCAAAATAAGTTAGTAGGAACAAGCTTAATCTAATAAAGAATGAATATGAAAATTAGAAAAATTTAAGTTTACAAATGTATTGCTGAATAAAAAAGTATTAAAAAAAAGTTATCTGAATGATAAAAACTGTTAAAAAATTACGCTTCAGAAAATGAGAGTTAACTCTAAAGTTGATATTTTAAAATATAATAGCATAGATGTGTTTTATAACGGACTACTTATAGACTGTGTCACGGTCAAGGCCGTGCATGCTAAGTGTTTGACAGGCGACCCAACGAACTGCGGTAGCCCGAGTTCGAACCTCACATCTAACAGAAATTTTTTCTTTCAATAGAAGAAAACTTTTCTAAGCGACCGGCAACTCTCTGCAGACAATGGCAAACTAACTTGCTATTATAGTAGTAATTAAGCCATGAAAACATGAACTTTAGCCGTTTCTAGTGTGCATAAAACATGTAGGTTCCGTGTTCGATCATTTGTGTACAAACATTAAAAAACACACAAAACACAATAGGATCACAAGAAGCTCGGTCAAAGCTTTTTCAAGCGCTGAAAAGCCAATTGATTTTTTTATTAATTTACCTACTTAACAGAAAATGTTGTAACAATTTAAAAATATCAGAATCCAACAAATGTCAATACAAGAAATGGTGGATTCAATATTCAACCGATGTTTTGGTATTAAATTTTACGACTTCAAATATGAATATTTTTAAAGTAATGAATTTTTTAAAATATGTACTTTAATTACAATATGTTATTAGTTTATAAATATTCATCATCGTATCAACACCAGAAAGCAAAAAAAGAAAAAATTAAGACATAAACTACTCGAAAAATATGAAAATTGCATGTAAGATAAGGTGTTCGCACGCATGATCCCACTATGCCACAATGGGTTAAAACTCACAATGAAAATGATAAATCAAAATTTAATTGAATTGTTCAAAAAGAAATTATTATATGTATTTTCTTGCAATTTATTTGAAACAAGTATAAAAGCCCGTCCAACGACGGGTCGCATTCAAAATAAATAACAGACGATAGATTTGACGTATAGTTTGTAAATAGTTTGTATTGTTATATATATACAGACGATAGTTTGTATATTCACCTCCAATGTAATGTTACAGTTACATTGCATATTAAATAAATTTTGTGTGCATACTTTCGGGCTGACAATTTTTTCGTATAATTAAAGCACTGTAATGGCAGGAATGAACAGTTTGAGCGATATTAGGTGCAGAGCAGGACGTATGTATTAAGGTAATACAAGTTAACCTTGAGTTAAAAAAATGTTTAACATACCAAACTGTTAATTTTGGGGGGCCTCGGTAATCGTATGGTTAGCGTGCTTGACTGCCAACCCAAAGTTTCCGGGTTCGAAACCCAGTCTAGCCATGGTCCTACGCTTTCACCTTACTTTAATTCTTTCCTCATTTCTAATCAACTGAAATTTAAAATTCATCAGTATAAACGACTTTAAAAGTTGTAGTTGGTGGTAGAGATGTTTGTGGAATTAGATTGCTTAATAACTCGAATTGACTGAGGTAAAGGCATAACACTTGCCACAGATTCAAATTCGCATGTTGATATAGTGATCCGCCACACATACAACATTCTACACTTGTTTCTCTTTATTTCACTTTCCCTCCTACTTCTCTATCTCCCCATTTCCGAACCAAGGCAAACTTGACTGAATAGGTTTGACATCTTAATCACTTATTGTAGTTGCATTATATGAGGGAATTTAATTTTTTAAATAAGTTTCTTTACAAGCAATATATTTTGCGGGTTGAGAGCAACATTAAAAATAATTCGAAGTCTTTTTGGCATTTTATCCAATCGAAGCGAGATGGTTCTAACATTCCTACTTCGACATGTTACAATGGTTCTCATTCTTTTACAATCGAAGATACGGTAAACCTGTTTGCTGACTACTTTAAGTCGAACTATGTTTTGGTAAATTCTAATTTTGATGAGTTAATTTTAGAAAATGTGAGTTCATTTCTAAACCTCGGCTCTGTAGTCTTATCTGTAGAGGAGATCTACGACGTTATGTTAAAAATGAAAGTTTCTGTTAAAGATGATAATGATGGCATATCGTCTATTTTGCTTAATAAATGCGCTTTTTCTTTATCTAAACCTCTGTGTTATCTTTTCAATAAGTCTTTAAGCACAGGTACATTTATAGACTGTTGGAAAGTATGCTCTATTACACCGGTTTTTAAATGTGGTAGTAAAAACGATGTCTCCAACTATATGCCTATTTCTAGGCTTTCGAATATTTCAAAACTCTTTGAAACTGTTATTAAAAATAAGCTGTTCTTCCTTGTTAAACGTCACATATGCCTTGAACAGCATGGTTTCTTTGCTGGTCGTTTAACAATGACTAACGTGGCAGTCTTTTCCAAATTCTGCATTTCTTCATTTGAGCTGGGACATCAAGTTGATGTTCTCTATGCTGATTTTTCTAAGGCCTTTGACAAGGTCCCTCATAATGTTTTAATTGCGAAATTAGCTAAAATGGGTTTCCATTCGGATTTTTTGAATTGGATTCGATCTTATCTAGAAAATAGGGTTTGTTTCGTTGAGTTAAATGGAGTGAAATCGTATCAATTTATTGCCTCGTCTGGGGTACCACAGGGTAGCATTCTGGGCCCTTTGTTATTTTCATTATTTATTAATAATGTCAGTAAATTTTTTCAATCAGCAAATTTTTACTTTATACTGATGATTTAAAGTTATTTAGTGATATATCTGATTCAAATGATGTTGATCTATTACAGATTGATCTCAATAATTTGCTTTCTTGGTCTATGAAAAACTTTCTACCATTAAATTTTAATAAATGTTTTTCTATGACGTACTCTAAGTCCAATAATGTGCCCATTTCTTCATATTGCCTCGCTGGTTTCACCTTGCAAAATGTTAATTCCATTAAGGATCTTGGAGTGGTATTTGACTCTAAGTTCACTTTTGTTGAGCATATAAATTATCTTGTTCCAAAATCATATGCCTTACTTGCTTTCGTGCGTAGGAATAGTTCAGAGTTTTCTGATCCATTTACTCTTATTTGTCTCTATAACTCTTTTGTGAGATCAAGATTGGAGTATGCTTCCTTTATTTGGAGTCCGTTTTATTTAAGTCACTGCTCTCGATTGGAAAAAATCCAAAAGTCGTTTACTCGGTTTGCTCTTCGCTCATCAAACTTCGTGGAGCCATTGCCTTCCTATGATGCAAGGATTTTGCTTTTGGGTATGAAAACACTTGAAAGTAGAAGAAAGATTCAATCATTAACATTTATCCATGATCTCATATCAGGTCATATTGACTGTGCCCAGTTATTACAATTTGTTTACTTTAATGTTCCCGTAAGGACTTTACGCCATTACTCATTATTTCATTTAGAAACCCATAGAACTCTTTATGCACTTAATGAGCCTATTGCTCGTGCTTTATCATTGTATAATGAAATATCTGTTGATAATAATTTAGATTTTTCTGTTTTAAAACTGTCTTAAGGAATTACTAAAGAATTGTTTTCGTATCTAATTTTTTATAAATATATATAGTTTTTCACTCTTTTTGTTGAATATTTGTTATAATATTAGTTTTTAAGTTTTATTTTTTAAGTAGTCTGTAAGGATATTGAAATCCAAAGACGGTGAATAAATAAATAAATAAATAAATAAATAAATAGACATCTGAAATCCTTGGTTCAGAGATAAAAAAAAAAATTTGTTTTTTTTTTTAAGTCGAGTTCGGAACCAAGCCAAAAATAAACCAACATAATATAGTTATATTTTCAAAAGACTAGATTTTTCAAGCTTACATAATATTAATCCTTTCCAAAATGATGAAAAATTTACTTTTTACCAAATTTGTTGTTGTTTTGGACATAATTCTTATAAGGTTATATAAATTCTTGCCGTGATACTCAGAGCAAATTCTTTTGATGCGTGGCAGAAAATTTTAACTTTAGTTTCGTAATCCGTGACCACAAAAACGTATTTTCTGTTAAAAAAAAAATGCATAAAACCTTATAAGAATTATATCCAAACTACAAAAACGATAAAAAATTAAATCAATTTTAGCCAAAACTTGCTTTTGGCGACTTATTATATTTCCTAATATTTAGCTAAGTGTAATATTCTCTTTAAAGAAATATGAAGATTTGCGGGCTACTGAGTTCATTTTAATCAAAGACACTTTGCACAGAATCCATACAAATTTGGGACAAAAATAGAGCGAGAAGTGAATCATAATTTAATCAACGATAATGTTGGCACGTCGATCAGAAAGCAGCACATTTTTTATGTACCCATAACGAATTTTCCAAAAACCTTCTTTTTGGTGCTTGTCGTCGCGTAATATTTTTATAGACGTGAAAATTGAAGTGTTAATTTCGGGAATACATTCGGTTTTTTCGTCATTCGATTTCTATAAACGTCAGTCTTCAACGGAAACAGTTAGAGGATTAAAACTAAAGTTAATTTTTGTAAGCATCTCAAAACTGTACTCGGTTTTTTGTACCGGTTACATTTTTCCCAAAAATTTCTTTGTTTTTTTTTTGCTTGGTCGTAGAGTACTGTTTTGCAGTACTGAAAATGTTCAAGCGTTGATTTATGGTTTGAGCATTCGGTTTTTGTGCCAGTTACAGTTTTAAATCGTGTTTTTTTATAAAGAATGATTGTTATTTAATGATAGTTTACGTTTAAGTCATGTCAAACTGTTTTGGTATTTTTGTTCCGAATTTTTGACATTTTATCAATGAAAGATTCGGCATCATTCGCAAAGACTGGCTTGTTGTATGCAACAAATTCGCGTCTTGCACGAAAAGATTTTGATTTATAAGTATACAAAATTCAACTGGTACAAAAATCGAAACTACCTTTCAAAACCATTTCAGTCTTGATCTTGAGTGCATGTGGTTCCAACATGAAGACGCTACCATCAAAACGTGACTTTCTTAAGAGAACAATTTAGTAAACATTTAATTAGAAGCTTCGAACTGGTGAATTTGTCGCCTAGATCATATGATATTACATCTCTAGGCTTTTTCTTTTGAAATAACATAAAGTTCAAAGTCCACATGGATTAGCTTACTACGAATAAGAATGCGCAATTGAAGGAAAACATAACTCGCGTCATTAGCCAAATACAACTCGATTGCGTTATCGTAAATTCGAACTTGAGCAGATCATGTGTCGGAGATATTTTTAAAATGTTGAAGGTGCTTTTTGAATTCCTCTTTGCAATGCGAAATTTTCAACCTTTTTATTTGTTTTAACCAAGGAATAAAACTAATACGATGTCTGACTCTTTAACAGCCAGTCACTGTAGGTCCTTTTATTCAACTTCTGTAACATTTTCGCTTGAGTGTTTTTTGTAAAGACATATGTAGATATGTATTTGTGTATGTAATCAGAGGCATGCGGCTTGCCGTGCGCAGAGGTGACACATGTTCGTTTAAATGGCCAACAATAGTGCTTCTCTGCACAATATTTGCTATTCCTTTACATTTGGTAAATTTTATATCATTGTTAAACACAATGAAAACAAGAAGAGAACAACACGAAAAAAAGAGGTTAACATTTGTGTTTTGTATTCGGTTTTTGTTTTTTGTTTTTTTTTTTCTCTAGCGGCTATACGGTGGAATTTAAGGCAGCCCAAGCCAAAAAAATTCATGAACCAAAAATAATGGCCAAAACACGCCTCTCAAGAGTAGCGCAATGCAATGTTGGACCTAGAAATTGTTAAACATTGACGCTAATTCTTTTTTTAATGTTACAACATAAGATAGAACGGTAGGGATGATGTTGGGGAGGGGATAAGGGGTATGAAAGCAAACAAGATTTATTTAAAATTGCAAATATTGCGGCTGTCGCACGTCGAATAAAAATGCAATTTTATATTATTCAGCACTACACGGTAAAAAAATTCATTTGATTGCTCAACAGCGCAATTGTTGACAAGTGCTGTTAGTTTTTCTTTTTGTTCTTGATTGTTTTTGTTGTTGCGAAAGGTTTATTTATAAAATGTTTCATTTTTAAAAAATCAATTGAATTGAAAGTTGGTGATTTTAGTTTTTTTTTGTTTTGTTTTTTGCGGCATTTTATTTGCTTCGTCTTTCCGCAAGCGTTTTAAATTTTTAATGCTTTTGGCATTGTTGTGCTTGCGTTGCTTTGGTCTCTATAATTTCTATCTCTGTCTTTTAATCAGGCGCTGATTATCAATTTGTTTCAATTAAATTAAAATGAAATCAAATTAGAAATTCATTATAAATAGAGTAACGTTGAATGTGTATCTACGAGTATCTATCTATGTGTGTTCTATATGTTTGCGGTTGTTGTTCTGGGTATGTGTGCGTTGGCTTTATTTTGAAACTGACAGTTCTTTGACACATGAACTGCAAGTGTGTCGAGTTAATTACGAAATTGAACTAAGGAAACTGGCAGCAACAGCTGGACAGGACTTGAAATTGATAGTAACATAGAAGAAGAAATATACATTCTAATTAATTGCTATTTATTTCTATTTTTGTCTTTGTCTCTCGAGTGAAATACTTGAGGAAGATGTGCAAAAGTTATTGATGCGCAACGAAAGAAATTCAATAAAATAAAAGCTCATTTTTACAAAATGTTACAGCACGTTTATCATATACAAAACAATGTTCAAGTTAAAAGATGGAAAGGAAGCCATGTTATGTGTTATATTGAAAATAAAGGCTTTAAGCCAACTTGGTAATTTTTAACAAAAGACATAAAATTGATGATTTTTGTTATACAATTGAAAGCCTGCTTGACTGCCAACCTAGATGTCCCTGATTCGAATCCTAACCTGGTTATGGTATCCGTATCATAATAAATGTATCCTTTTTTGAAAAATGATAACTTTTTCTATGATTTGTACATGATTTATACATGTATACATTTGTACACATTTTTTGCGGTGTCTTAACGATGCTCGTGTTTATAATTTGGATTCTCATGATTTTGTTATTAAATTAACAATCTCACTTTACGCACCCCTTCCTGTTGGAACCTGGAGTCGTTGTGCTGCGTCACCTATCCTGAGGGACGTTGCTGAGTGTCGTAAGTTTGTTTCCAAGTTTGTACCATTAATATAAAATGCTTCAAAAACCTGTCAAAAATTGTCGTTGCAGTAAAAACAAATCGTTATTTATCATACATATTTTTCTTGCTTTGTTTTATTTTTTTATGAGCGATGTTTTTTATGATGGAAATGTTATTATTTCATGTTGCATCTTAAGTTATATTTTCGGTCTCAAATCGTTCAAATGACAGCGCTGTTGCTACTGGGACTGATGATTAGTGATCTAAAACTGTTGAAACGTGATCTAAAAGTAGGGAATTGAGGAATTTTATTCGCTGATTTTAACACCACAGTAGTTACAGTGCAAATTTGAAAATATTAAATTTGTTGATTTTGTGCCTGTTTTTATTATTTTTACGCTAAACCTAGAGACAGGAATATTGGCGATTCTAAAGTACCAACATTTTTTTTTTCACACAAAAATCTAAAATAATTTTAAAAAATTATAAGTCATTCGAGGGAGAAATATATGATTTATCATTTTTTATGAGTTTCGATGAAAAGTCAAGTTTGAACATCGATAATTTTCGGGTTTTTTTGTTTTACAAAATAACTCAAGGCTATGCCATAACTATTCGTGATATTGATTTTTTTTCAATTTTGCACTATTTTTATAAAAATATGCAAACGAGATATTTTCGAAAAATAACACGTAGCTTAAATTTGCACAGCGGTTAGGTTCTTTAGCGTAATCGCTCAGTTTTTTTTTTTTTTTGTGTATTTAAGTACATACTTTTATTTGAAATTTGATACTTTTTTTTAAACGCTTTAAACTTTTACAATCGACTGCAAAATTCTAGACATTGGTTTTGAGGTCAAATGAAAGTGAAAAGGGAAATTTTCATTGAAACTTATCTTTGAGTCAAGACACAAAATCAAGACAAAATGCAGCTTACAACTTAAAATTGATTGAAGATATAAAATAATTTGCTTCAAATAAATTGTTTTTGAATTCTATTAATTTTTAAAATAATAGAAAAAAAAATTTTAAAAATATTATTTTGTCAAAAAACATCATATTAATTTTTTGATGGCACAAACAGTTGCTTTATTGAGTGTCAAGACAAAATAAATTCAAAACCTTAAGTGTAAACTATACACTTTGAAAGAAAATCAAAAATGCAAAATTGAGTTTTTCTCTTTTTGCAACAAAAATAATTTGCATCCCATATTTTGAGAAAATATCAAATTTTTTGGTCTCTTTTAAAAAGTAATAATTTAAATATAAACAAAAAAGTAACAGTAAAATTTTTATAATTTTTTCGAAGTTAACTAATGAGACTTAAATACAAAAAATAAAAAAAAATTAAATCTATATAAACATGCCACAGATATTGGCTTCCCAATTCAGAAAATTCAATTGTAGACAATTTTTTCTCTCTTTTGGCATTTTCTTGAAATAAACGCTAAATAACTAACGACAATATTAAGAAAATTTATTAAAAATTCATTTTATTAATCAGAAAATAAAACTTATTTTTGAGTTATATTGTTTCACTCTGAAACATATATGTTGAGTTTTACTTTTTTACTCAGAAAAAAAAAACTTATTTTTGAATATTATTTTTTCTCTGAAAGAAACTTATTTTTTAGTTTTTATCAGAAAATAACACTTCTTTTTTAGTTTTATTTTTTCGCTCTAAATAAAACTCATTTTTTGAGTTTAATTTTTTTAATCAGTTAACACTTGTTTTTGAGATTTATTTTGCGCTCAAAAATAAAACTAATTTTTTGAGTTTTATTTTTTTACTGAGACAAAAAACCTATTTTTTTAGTTATATTTTTTTACTTATAAGTTTTATTAGTAGGTAGTTTTATTAAAACTTATTTTTTATGTTTTATATTTTTACTCGGAAAATTAAACTTATTTTTTTAAAATTTGGCATGCAAAAAAAAACCTAATTAAACGAGAGTCTAATTTAAGAGTTGATATAAAAATTGCAAGAGCCTTTTTTGTGAGTAAAAGAATAAAACTCAAAAAATAAGTGTTATTTTCAGAGTAAAAATAAAACTCAAAAGCTAAATTTTATTTCAGAGTGAGTTTTATTTGAGCGAAAAAATATAACTCGAAAATAAGTGTTATTTTCTGAATACAAAAATACAACTCAAAACTTAAGTTTTATTTCAGAGCGAAAAAGTAAAATTCAACAATAAGTGTTATTTTCGGAGTAAAAATATAAAACTTAAATAATAAGTTTTATTTTAGAGCGATTTTATTTTAGAGTTTTATTTTCTAGCAAATAAAATAAAACTCAAAACATAAGCTTTATTTCAGAACGAAAAAATAAAACTCAAAAATAAGTGTTATTTTCTGAGTAAAAAAAAAAAAAAACTCAAAAAATAAGTTTTGTTTTAGAAAACTCAAAAATAAGTGTTATTTTATGAAAAAAAAACTCGAAAAATAAATGTTAAAAACTCATATCAGTTACGATCCCTGAAATATTCAAATTCAACCAACTCAAAAGCTCTCTAACAACCAATTTTCATTTTGATCAAAAAGTGAGTTTTTCTCTCTTAGAAGGTTATTAACGCCCTTCATCAGATATATCATTTATATAAACATTCTGTACATCTTTATTACAGTACCTTCCAAATGATATATTCATTCAAATGTGTTGTCTTTAAATTAAGAAAAAGAGTGTTCAAGTTTTGTGTTAGCGTATAATTATATAAGATTTGCTGGTACCAATAAATTTTTAATACTAAAAATAACTAGAAAATTAAACAAAACACTGTTATTTCATAACTTTTAGTATTCACTTCGGTTTTATGATTTTTAAGTATTTTTTTACATGACCATTTTAGTTATTTGAAAACTGAATGCTTTGTCCAAAGTGCACTGGACGTTTTGGTATACTTTTCACTTAATTTTGTATTGTTTCGTAAAGGAAAAAAACTATTCCAAATTGAATGTTTTGACTTCGGATATCAGTTCGCATGTTGTAGTAATATTTTCCAACTACTGATCCGCTATTGTAATGTATTGAGTCTTTTTTCAGGTTTAAAAAAAGGTATATTATTAAACACCAACAAAAAAAGATCGTCCCTCTTTTGAAAAAAAAAAAAGTCAGCCGGACACCGACTCAAAAGTTAGAGGGACTCTTAAAAACTATTTCTGCATCATTTGATTTTGGATCGGAAAAATCTCCATGGAGCGGGGGTCATATCGTCATTTTCCCTCTAAAATTTCAGTCGGTATCCGGCTGACTTTTTTTTTCTCCATACAAAATCGATCCGGCTTAATGTTCATTGAGTTCAGTTTCAGAACATGTTTGAACATAGATTAGAAGATTGGTTGAACTTGTAATTTTCGATAAACCACTTTTGGGGTTGGATCGCCCCAGGGTGGATTCGCATTTGGACTCGGTTAATTTTAGTCTCATCTAATCAAATTAATTTTTACCGGTATTCAAAAGTTACATACATTTTGACGATCTTTGCAAATTGTTAACCTGAGCCTTGCATTCTTGTCAAACAGGGCAGGTTTTATTTGTTTAACAGCAGATACCAATCCAATCCCATAAAAATGCTCTCTTTACTATGCGTTCATTTTTTTATAATACATTTGCAGCAATTTTATGTGTTCTCACGTTTTTTGTCATCATCAATCTTGCTAACCATCATTAAGCATTACCATCAGACAACAACCTTGACCAACTAACACGAGAGAGGGATGCGTTAAAATTTCGACGTTTTCCTACTTAATTAACTGTTCGTTGACATATCTTTAATTAAACTGTTATAGTTTGAGAAAAACATTGTTTTCACTCTAGCTAAATATTTGATTTTGAGATAATGTTTGTCAAATGCTAGAATTTGACTTAAAAAAATAACATAAAAATAAATAAAATTAAAAAAGAAAAATAATACAAAAACAATTGCAATGTTAAATTCTATGATAAGCTACTAAACTTAGAATGGTTAAAACAATATTAATGTTGTTTACGAAGAAATTTGATGTAGTTTTATACAATGTATATTTAATTACTTTATTGTCTCTGGTTTGCTAAATTTTTGATAATGTAATAATGTATATTATGTCCTCTAACCGATGAAGTCAACTCAAGTATCTCAGCAATGTTCATGAGAATAATTTTAATGTTAGGTTTCAAATTTATTTGATTTGATATTATTTCAATTTTTTTTTCTTTTGTTCGATATGCAAAAGTTTTATTTTTTCTTACAAAATATACGTTTCAGAACAAAATATATGTTATGAAAAATCGATACTTAGAAGCATAAAAACTTACCTGATAAAATTCTATTATATTCATTTAATAAAAAATTCGTTTCTTTCGATATCTGCTAAACAATTCAAAATTGAATTATTGCCAATTTGAATTGACCACCAAAACCTCGCCCCCCTCTTTTAGCCCCAACATAAGAAACACTTTAAAAATAATATAATCATATAAAACTACGATAAAACCAATGCAACAGTCTACAACTTAAATCTACTAAATAAAGATGCAGCGAACATTTTGTTTTAGAACAACAAAGCAAGTTAATACAGACCATATGAAAAGCTAAATAAACAAAAATGAAGCATTTTTTTATGAAATTAAATTGTGCTGCATAATACTAATAAATATTGTTGGATAAATATAATTTGATCTTCAAAATAAAAATATTTTTGTTTACATTATTAGTCTAATGAATTTAGCGTAGAGTTAATAAAAATATACTTTACATTCTCCGTCTCTCATGTTCAAAGCAAATTTTCATTGTTTTGTATATAATTTTGATATAAAAAAAAATAAACTTTTTGCTGAGTCAAATCAATATTAATGCAGCACAATTTAAGGCGGGCGCCAACAGCACATGTTTTGAAGCACTTTCATGCCGTAAGAAACATTTGCTACAAAAACAGTTTTCTGATAAAAAAAAAATTAATAAAAGCAAAAATACTTGCTACTACAATGCAGTATAAAAACTAAAATAAAGAAAAAGCTTACTTTAAGGCAAATATGGGAATAAAATAAGATAAAATCATAGAAGGAAGAAGGAATGTTTTTTTTTTCATTTTCTGTTCTACTTACATGCGGCGATAAATTTGTAGCGTTGTTTAACATGATCTGAATTTTGAGTTTGGCTTTGTATTCAAATTATAAGCCAAAAATAATCTTAATCGAATATGATTTCTCTGATATACGTTTAAAATTTACAGATTTCGATTATTTGTAATTTTGTTTTTTTGTTTTCTTTTCTTTTTTTGATTTTAATTCCAATTTGTTTTTCAATGTTGTGTGTTTTAGTTTATTTTTACAGGTTCGTTTATATTTTGATTTGGTTAAACAGAAGCATTGATTGATTTCTTGTACTCAAAAGAAGAATTGTTCTGGTTTATGCAGCCAAAATAGAAGACTAGATAAAAACACAAAAATTGTTAAATAATAATGGTAAGAATGGGAATATATAAACAAAACTATTTACTTAATTTTAATTGTATTGTTTTAAAGCAAGCTTTAAATATGTGTTGCAGGGTTATATAGTACACATCTCTACTAGCTGAGGAAGCCCTGTTATTTTAAGATAAAAGTATTTTTTTATATATTTTTAAAAGACCTTATCTCTCTGCATTTATTAAGGATTGTAACTAGGATTTTTGAACTGTCGATACTCGTGCATAAAATATCAAAAACTTTAATAAAGAATTGCACAATAACCAAAAAAAATGTACACCAAAATTATACGGATTTTTGTTTTTCAGTAAAAGTGAGGCCAACAACTGTTTAAACATTTTTTAAGTTTATATCGTAGAGGTTTATTAAATCAAATTATTGCAGATTAGCTTTAGAAATCCAGTGTGTTTCTTTGGGCCACGAAGACTACGGGGTGTTTAGAACCCAAATCAAGTTTTTCCAAGATTAAGCAAAATACACACCTGCTCAAAATAATAGTTACACTTTACAGCTTTTTGTTTTAACTCTATTAGGACGATTCTATGGAAATGTTGCTTTAAGTAGCCATTAGTAGCCATCGAAAATGTAACAAAATTGTTACCGTTATCTTTCTAAAAATTATTTTTTCCATAATCTGCAAAACTTCTTTTTCATAATAATAGTAACACTTACAAGTTAAACTAAGTTCTCGTTTAAAAAATTATATTTGAATGGCCTTATTTTGTTAAACGAACGCAATCATCGCACTTATATTTTCATTTAATAGCAATTCCATTTTCATACAATGCCAAACAGACTCTCTCTCTCTCTCTCTTTCTCTTAGAGAGTAAAGTGAAGAAAAACTGTAAATAAATTATTTTTAAGATGGATCTTTAATCATGCTGCACTGATGAACAAGCTCGATTGGTTTTAAATTTGAAGAAAGGATCTTCGAGATATTGGAAAATTGATGAATAAATCTAACAATTTCGTGTAAAATGTCTTAAAAATTAAACCAAGACAGAAACTCGAGGCAGACCAAAAACAATTAGAAACTTGACCGTGACATTGGTAATATCTGCAAGAAGGACACATTTAAGTCATTTAAAGTGATTTCAGCAGAAATTGAGAAAGTACGGGGATTGACTATGAAGTCTTTAGATTAGTTCCCAAAAGTTTCCTTGAGCGAAAAAAAATTAAAAATTAGGTAAAATTTTACTGGGATCACAGTTGGGGCCTGAAGTTGAGAAAAATTGAAGAAACGTTTTGTGGAGCGACGAAACGAAGGTTCAGTCGTTCTGTCGACGAAGAACTTCAGTCTGAAATGACCAATTCATTATTTTCCGTGTAACTATTTCTTCTGTATTTTCATATTTTCAGGCTCTTTTCATGCAGAAAATCCGATGCAAAAGTCTGATTGCAATAAAATAGAGTAACATGGAACAGGAATTAGACTCGAAAATTGTTTGAAAAGATGAGACACCCAGCCTTTAGTTTTAAGACTGGGCCTTTTTTTGTCAGCACGAAAATGGGAATCTAGTGTCAGATATCCAGAGTATTATAATGTTATGAAGGAAACAATCTCTACACTTTTGACTAACGCCGCCGACCGGGACCCCAAATTATGGATGATAGCGTTGAAGTTACGGTGACAGTCTATAACAAGGTCATATCAGTGTCGACAAGGAATAACAACTAAACTCATTATCAAAATTTGAGAAGAACATTTTTTAAATTAAAATTGCTACTTAATATCAGGGTACCCTGACTTTTGCTGTTTAGATTTAATGACATCAAACATTGAATTTTCAAGGTATAACCATTAAAATTTGCGTACTAGTGTATTTCGTTGCGAAAAAACGCAATGAAAGTAATAATCTCACTTTGTCCTAACTCGAATTTAGCGGTTATTCCTTGTCGACACAGATATATAGCTCGGCTAAAAAATAACAAAGCCGATAAAGCTTTTAAAAAATCGAAGCGAAGCTCTATTTAAATGCATTCACGAGCTTTTATGCAAAATATGATCATAATGGCGCCAACAACCGTAGGACAAGACTGCTTAATATCGCATATGAGGTCCTCTCAGCAAGCTGTCTGATTCAGCAAGCTTGGAATACCATACCATGGATCACTTGCCAGTAGTAATTAGTTGGGTCTATGCCTCGAAGTTTTAATACTATTTTAGACAATAATATACAGGCGTTGTTCAAAATATTAAATCAATCTATTTTGTTGCGCTTTAATTTATATAAATTTTATTTACAATTTTTTCGCTCACCTGTGTAATGTGCATAAATAAATTAAAATTTAAGGATACTAATTACACTTAGGATTTCTGAGATTTTTTGATGTTTTTTATCGTTTATGTAAGCATTATAAAGTGATTCTATTTTATTGTCCAGCGCTGTATTTTAAAACTGAAAACTTCCACTTTTAATATAGCTATTTTATATCGCTTATAAGACAGAAAATTATATAAAATATAAGTTATTATAATCGGTACATTTGTATGTACACAAAGTTCAAAGTTGAGATATTGTGCCGGTCGTTTCAGCACCGCTGGTCACCTTAAGCATAGCGGAAAATAGTAGAATTGAATAATCTTCAAATGAGTTCAAGAAAGTTAATAACATTCATTAATCAGTCTTTCCTATTGCCCTTTAGAAGACATTTTAAGTGTTTTGTCTAGCCAAGTGTTTTAAAAACCCGTTTGGAAGAGGCTGACTATATTTTAATATTATTATTTGCCAATCAAGGTAAATTTATTAAATCAAAACCCGTTGATTTAAAGTCAAAATAGAACAATATCGGTACTATTTAACCCTGCCATAAAATTTAATTTAATTTATTTAACACATGCAACATGTATGAAAATATATTTTGATGGATTTTATTTATAGCACAAAAATACTTTGCCATTCAGATTCTAAACATCGAAATGGCCAAAAAAACCGCCTCAAAACTTGCAATGCTCATAGCGTTGGCATCACTGCTACTGCTGTCGTACGACAGAATGAAAACAAAAATCAATAAACAGGGTGTTCGACAAGCATACGGCAACAACTGAGGCCGGGGCCTGGATTTTCGCCACATTTGATCCGCAAATCGTGTAATGAAGGACGAATACGAAGGATGCAGCGCATCCATAGCACTTCTTTGTTTTATCTTTGCCTCTACTTTTATGATCTTAGATTAGTGAATCCAAAACTTCAGGAAAATTCCGCAGTTTTCTCTAACTTGAAGCAAATTTTCTGAATCGCCTACCTTTTACATGCAGTTGTTGGCTTAACAAGAAATGATTTTTATTGATTTTTATTAGTTTACAAACAGTTCTTTCGCTTAACACAGTAATTTATCATACAATTTATAGTTTTCTTGCGCTTTTGTTTAGTTTTGTATTTGTTTTTAATTTGATTCTATCTTTTGCACACATAGAAACTTCAGAGACGACGACGAGACACAGCAAAATAAAGAAAAAACTAAGACTTGACTACTTGAATAAGTTTAACCTATTTTGTGGTTAATTTTTTATTTTACTTTTTCAGCACATTTTTCGTTGATATCAGCAGAATCTGCACATTGAAAATTAAGTTTTTCCCTTCTTGGGATTCTTTCAAAACTTGAGTTCCTTTTTCTTTCTCTCCTCATTGATGATGGATGCTAATTTAACCAAAAGAATCCGCAAAGACACAACCGAACGCCACAAATGCACACAAACGACAGACCGAAAACGAAGCGACACTGTTTCTCGGCTACGCAACGCTTTTGCCTTTTGCAAATTACGACATTTTCGTGCGCTTGTGTCAGAAAATCTGGCACAAAAGCAAACACGAAGAACAAGGCAGAGCGCATGACCGCTGATTGAACGTACCCCGCGCATATTTTTTTGACAAGCCGGTGTCTTCAAACGCGCATAGTGAGTAACTCAGTTAGTTTTTAAGAAACTCATTGAAACAAAACACATATTCTAAGCACATTAGGGGTATTCACGATGTGGTGTATTTTTGATAAATGCTTACAAAATTTACAATATTTACAACGCATTGTGAACAAACCTTCACTAAAGTCTGGGTAGTTCATCATTTAGCAGTACGAGAAAATAAAAGAATTGAAACGAAGCACTGAATTAAACTAACTTTTATTAAATAAACACACAACCCAGCCACTACCTTCATCCACGCTGAGTCAAAAAGTTTTTGTAATCAGTTGATGAAATAAACAACGATATTTACAAAGAATACAGTAGGGTTTCACCATTGTATTTTTGCTACAGGGTTGTATTTTGTACACTGTACATTTTATTTTTGTAATTTTACTTCAAATATCAAATTTATCAAAAATGCACAATACAAGGGCAAATACACCACATCGTGAATACCCCTATTGGAAACATAACGACACGCTGTACAATTATAATTCACAAACGTTAATATTTTTAGTGCTATTCGTTATTTCAGCTATTTAAGCACAAAATAGCACTCAATATATGCTGGTTTATTGTTTCGCATACAATTCTGAAATAGCAGAATGCGACAACGGTATATAAGTTTTTATAGCATGCTTTTAACATTATTCTGATATTCAAAGCTGTCATTTAATGATTTTATGTATTGACGGCTGAATTCATAAAATGTATGAGCCTCTTATAAAGCTTTTACAAGAATAATATCAAAAACATTATTCAATTTTATAACTCGTTATTCATAAACGTTCAATAACGAAAAAACCATCTTACAAAGGCTTCATATATGAGAAACCTTCAATAAACCCTTGATTAAGGAATTGAAAAATTTTTACCCTCATCTGAAGAAATTTTGAGTCAAAAATTCTTCAAACTATTTGAAAAATATGAAAAAATGGCAAATTATTTCAAAATATTGAAAATAATAATAATTTGTAACAATTTTTTCAGAGCAAAACATAAATAACAAAATTTTTGGCTGTTTGAATCCCAAAATATTGATCAAATTGTGACACAAAAAAATTTTGTTTGAGTTTATCAAATTTAAAAACCGTTTTTAACACTGTTCCCACTTCAAATTGATAAAATAGGTAGACTACTTTAACAAAAAAGCTGAGACAACATTTTGTGAATAACAAAATCTTAAAAAGCTTTTTGACTCTACAAATTCTATTGATCGTTTTAAAGCTTTTTCAAGATATTTTTATGAATCAGACCGTAAGTATATAATTTTTAAATTAATAAGGTTTGTTGTACTTGGTTAATATTTTTTATTAATTTTTATTTTATGTTCTTAACACTTCCAAGCCTAATTCAGAACCTACTTAAAAGAAAAAATTGCAATCGCAAAATTTAATGTTTTGAGTTATCGAGTCAAAAGAATTGTCATTACTTCCTTGTTAAATCTATCATGATATAGTCTATGATGCCAGGTTCGATTAGTGCCATTGCCATGAGATTAGTGAAATCCCGTTAGATTTTTTTTAATTAAGTGTTTTCTTTCAATATATTAGTAAATTTTTTAATTTACACAGAATTATTACTAGTAAAATTTTTAATTGATTAGTGATTTTTTTTAATGATGTTTTAATAGCCGTGAAAATTTCTGAGTAATTTTTAAATAGCTGTGAGTTTTTTATATGATTTTTCTGTGGTATTCTAGAATTATTTTCGTGACTTTAATTGATGTAAGATAGTTTGTGCGATTTAACATATATAAACATAAATATATACATACATACAGATGGAGCTTAAGAAGTTTTTCTAATTCGTGTGATCTAAAGCACACTCGTTTTTAATTACTGTGGGATTTTTATTCAAAGTGTCTTACAAGTAGTGTCCGACCGAATATTCGGTTTCGGTTTCGGTTTCGGCCAGTTTTGGCCCTTTTGATCATTTTCGGCTATTCGGCATCAATGTGGCCGAAACCGAAACCGAAACCGAATATTCAATCAGACACTCAAATTCGGTTCTGTTATATATTTCAATCGTAGATGTGAGTTCACCTTCATCAACATTTTTAATGGTGTTTAGTAGAACCAAAACGTGCAACTCACTGTCATTTGAATGACCGTGTGAGTTGGGCCCAGCACAGGACGATAAATGTATTTTGTTTCATTTTGTAAATGCAGCCAAGCTATTTTTTAAGACTATAATATTAAATTATTTAAATACTTTAATTACTTAAAAGTTCCTTAAAGTGGTATTAAAAAAGATCTTTTTATTTATTATTTTAAAGTTGAACTTTAATATTCAAAGAATATTTATCGTATATATACGTTATTATAATCTGTTTGAATCCTTATGTTTTTGAAAACTTTTAAAACAAAATTAAAATTGTTTTTTAAAAAATTTTCATGTAGATATTCAGTTTCGGTTTCGGTTTCGGCCGAATATTACAAAAATGGCCGAATTTCGGTTTCGGTTTCGCTCGGACACTACTTACAAGTAATTTTTAGGTATTTCACTATGCCATGTGAAGTCCCAGTGAATTTTCGTGAGAATTAAAGTTGACATCTATAATTTAGTCCATACCCAATCAATTGTCGCCCACACATAGCGATGTGCTCTTGATATAATCTTGTTTTCTACGTTAAAAGTTTTAATTCAAAGTATGTCACTAGCGGCCATCTAAAACTCGTTATATATCAAATTAAAACGAACTTTGAACCTCGTTATAAATAAAAACTCAGTTGTTTTCAATTTTTACGAGTTTTATAGCCTTGTTATGAATTATATGTCAGTTCTATCAAAACGCTACAACATGTATACATACTTGGTGCTTTAATTTTTACACCACGTAATAAAAGGATTTCACTAGTTCATAACGCGTTGCAAATTGAAAGAAAAAATTTAATGAACAAATTAAAAAATTTTAACCTTACATTCCCAACCATCACCATAATGATAAGAATATAATTAATGGTGCATTCTTTTCTGGAAAAATTCTGCATCCTCTTTAAGAATTCTGCATTTTTTTCTATTCTGCTCTGAAAAAATATATTAAATAATAAAATAAAGTAGGTCAAAGGCTTTTACCAAAAATAAGTATAATTTTGACATTTCATATTTTGTGCTGCAACATTTGTAAGTAATAAATATTGAAATTTTGAAAAATGTCTAAAATTGAATATAATATTTCGATGCGTAAAAGGGCAAGTATCTTTTAGCTTACCTCTAACATAATTTTCTTCAGTAATTATATACAATATTTATTCATATTATAATATAAATCGTGAATTCATCGGGTAGATTTTTTGAAAAGAATTTGCTATAATTGTTTTAGTTAAAATTTTGTTGTTCTGGCAAAGCTATACTGAAGTAAATCGCATCCCTGTTCTTTTTTATCAGCTGTTTCGGCATCGTCGACTGTCAAAGCTACAACAACAATTAACCTGTATTTGTCACAATTTCATGCAAATTTTGCGAATTGCGTGGACAAATTTTTGGACAAAGTATAAAACAAATATTTTGCATTTATTTAACTATACAACATGCAGGAGCTACCAACAAAGGAGGTGTTACAACTGATACACGATATTAAACTAGGGTGAGTTGGAATCAACAGTTCTTTAACTGATGTTTATAGATTGACTTCTTGTAAATAACAGCAATGTGGAGGGTTCCTACAACATTACCACCAAGACGTTGGCATTCTTTAAAAACATAATCAGTGGTCAAAACTGGGAACATGCAGAGTAAGTTTAAACTACAACAAATCAATGGAACATAAAAAGCAATGAATAATTGCAGAGCTCTGATGAAAATCATAAGAACACAAGGCCATATTCTGAAGTGTGCACTGCCACAGGAATCTGTCACAGCAAACATAGCAAGAAGGGTACTAAAGATCATACGTGAAGAATTCGATGTGCTGGAAGCAAAGGTGATGGTGTACAATTGTTTTTTTTAAGCATGACTAAATTGTTTAATTATAGGGTCATCAAATCGCAGACGATTCACAAGCCACGCTGTCGCTGCACAAATTAGTAACGCAAACAAGCGAATGCGATGTGAACGTTGATTACAGCAAACTCCAGGTAGGACTGCGGGATTCACTCATCGATCACTTGCAGGAAATTGAAACTGAATTAGAAACCAGTTCGGATAATCTCTGCGCCCAGGCCGAGGAACACATACACTCATCGGAGGTCATACTAACGTTGGGTCACTCACGCAGTGTGGAGAACTTCTTGAGACGTGCGGCCAAAAAGCGTCAATTTCTGACAATCATCATTGCCGAGTGTGCGCCGGCTTGCAGGGTAAGTGTGGAGAAGTGATAATTTAACAATGAATATTGATATTATGTTTAACGACAGGGTCATAACTTGGCATCCAACTTAGCTGTGGGCAATGTTGAAATAATTGTGATTCCCGATTCTGCAATCTTTGCCATGATGTCACGTGTCAACAAAGTTATTATTGGCACCCACAGTGTTCTGGCCAATGGTGGACTACGCGCCGCTTGTGGTGCTAATACCGTCGCTCTAGCAGCCAAACACTACTCCGTGCCGGTGATTGTGCTGGCACCCATGTACAAACTGTCGCCCGTGCACTTATGCTCATACGAACAGGATGCATTTAATTTGGTGGGCTGCGCGGAGGGTGTGTTGCCCTATGATTCGTTCGCCTCACGCTTTGCCAAAGTCTACAGTCCCATCTTCGACTATGTGCCGCCCGAGCTGGTAACGCTTTTTATATCGAATTTGTAAGCAGCTGAAGAAACGCTTTAGGAATTGTTTGCTAAAATTTAAATTTTGTTTTAAACATTTCAGAGGCGGTCATGCACCCTCATATGTCTATCGTCTGCTCACCGAACTTTATCATCCGGAGGATTATGAACTTTAATTGTATATGTCTATCGTCTGCTCACCGAACTTTATCATCCGGAGGATTATGAACTTTAATTGTCGTTGGCTTTGAAATGTAAGAACACATTGGTACTGAAATAGAATATACATTGATATACTCACTTGTTATAGTGGACAAAACAGTAAAAAGCAACGATATTTTTATTATTTCGTCTTCTGTTCTCACGTGTTCAACTCTTCCTTGCCAACGTAATCATTTCAGGTGTTAATATAACAAGCTTGCCATGCTGAACAAGCAAACATTTTTAATCCAATTAGCAGCGCAGAAAGCACACAATATTTTTAAACTCATTCTATTGGTTATTTGTATATTTTCTGTCACTCGTTATTTTCAATTGTCAAAGAATTGTCGTCAGTTCGGTTTCAAGTCTGTTACTAAACCCTTTCTGCATCTTCATTGAGAATGGCGCGCGTAGCATTGAACTTTAAAGAAGCTATTAATATAAATTAAAAAAGAAAAAAAACACTCAAGTTTTCAAAATACAACAGCAGTCAAAACAATATGCTGTACTTTGTGAATATTTGTCTTTCAATTAAGGTACTATTACAGTGTGTAAAAAATGAAAAATTTTTTTTTTTTTTTTTTTTAGAATCTGGTTCCTTAAGGTCTTAAGAATACGTGTACGAAATTTTAGAAAAAAATATTAAATAAAAAAAAAGATATAACATACATTATATTCGTATGAGCGCATTTTTTCATATATTATCGTTCATAGAAGAAAATCTAATCGCGTTTTTCTCGAAACAAGTTTTTTCGAATTGGTTTCTAAGATATCTCGAGTTCTGCTTGATTGATTTCGATGAAACTTGATTTATTGTGATCTTCATAGACTCTGTTAAGCACTCTACCTATAAAAAGCAGAGAAACTTTTATATTTTGTTTTTTTACGGCTAAGAATGTCTGCCAAAAAGAGGGGTTTTTTGTAAATTTTTTTTTCAACGCATGCCATTTTTTTTGTTTGCCTTATTTTTTTATTTGCGTAGGTAGAGTGCTCAACTACAAGCTTTTACTGAAGAATGCCCTTTGATTTTTTACTTTCCGACCCCTTGGAAATGCTGGAGACGAGAAACCAACTAACAACCTTTTTTTAAACACGCCAACTTCAACGACCTCTAGAAAATAAACACCAAATACAAAAACAAAAAAAAACATTTTTTTTATATCTTCAACTTTAATTGTACATAATGTAAATAAATTTGAATTGAATAATTTTATAATACTATGTAAAAACAATTAATAAAAAAGGTGTTGTTTTTAATAGCTTCACACTGTAATAGTACCTTAAATTCAAATTAAATAGTGCAATTAAACCAAATCTGTGAAGTGTGAATAGAAAAACTGCAACTTTAGAAACTTCAAACATGAATTCCTGTTTCAATTAAAATAAAATTAAATAATGCAGTTCAACTAAATCTGTAAAGTTTTCATTTTTAAATTGAAAACGGTATGAAAAATACAACTTAAGAAACTGCAGAAATGTCACGGAAATTTTATTTTTTATCTCACAAGTTATGCTTTTCCAAATTTGCAAATAGTTCTATAAAATCGGACAAGCTATCGGCATAATACTGCGGACTTGCTGTACTACCGCGTGCTTGCAACATATCTTCTTTTGTGGCCACGCCAGTTAACACCAGAAGTGTCTGAAATCCACAAGAGTTTCCAAACTCTATATCTTGCTTGAGAGTATCGCCAATAAATAAGCAGCGTTTCGACTCTGTTATTTGAAACATATCTTTAAGCATTTGACCCAGAGTAGGCGATGGTTTGCCCAGCATAATAGGCTCCTTTTGACTATGGCTTCTTAAATGTTGCAGAAAGTCGGCGAAACCTAAAAGAATAATAAACTCGGAAAAATTTTTGAAATTAAGCTGCTAGACACAACCTGCTGTCGTTAAACCTGGACCCAAAGGAAAATGTGTGTCATTGCCGCCAGCCAAAAATATGCAATCTTCATCCAGCAGATATTGATGAGCTTTAGTTAGTTCCAAATATGAAAGATCTAAATTTATATCAAACAAAACCGCGCCCACCTTATGATCAACAGTTATCTCTTTGACCATGCTTGCTATTGTCCAATGCGACTGCTTTTGCTGTTTAATTGGAATATATTTACTCAGTTTTTAGCTGATTTTTTAGATCTGTAACATTATTTTTCTACCTACCAGAGTTTCCACATCGATTCCGTTAGCTTGCAACAGTTCGTTTGCCTCTTTGCAACAGAGCGAAAATACTTTTTCTCCATCCTTGTATTTCTTCAGATACTTTATCATGGTCTTTGTGGGCGTCACTATGTCATCCTTTAAATTATATATCTTAAATTAATTTTACCTTGTATATCTAAACAAACTTACAGCCTGCACAACATCCAAACCCACTGCATCGAATCTCTTCAAATATTCCTCATCAGTTCGAAAACTATTGTTGCTAACATATTTGCACAGTTTACCCGCCGACATTAAAAGCTTTATAGCAGATCCTGTATTTGGCAGAGGATTGATGGCTAGCCAAATAACACCTGTTTGATTATAGCTTATTTAGTTTTAAATCAATTTAAAATTAGTGAAAGTTCAGCGTTTTTACCATCACAATCACAGAAGACCACATCGAATGAGTCGACAAAATTCTTCTGCTCCACGGCGCTTAATTCCAGTATATGTTGTGGTGATATCGGTATCATTTTGTTAAGTGAAGCAAAGCTTATCTCAAATACATGTTCTTGGCGTGCAGAAAGCTAAAAACTTTATCTAGAATTGTTGCTTTTCTCTTTACATTAACTTACACTACATTAATTAAAGCAATAAAATTTCGAAGGTACGATATGATATGATATGAACGAATTTAATTTATAATATTTAATCTTCTAAGACATTTTTGTGCTTTTGGGCTAAGAAACATAAAATGTTGTTTTTTATCTTGCTCATTTTTATTGCAAACTATCTGAAGGAATTTGCAAAAAGTAAACAAGTTATTATAAGGTGGCAGTTTGTATATTTGTCACAATTCCATAGTTCTAAAAAACTATTTCACGAACAAAATCAAATGTTCCAGCATCAGGGTTTGCTATGTAATTTCAATTAATGTATTTTAATTAATATTTTTATTTTTTCCATATTTAATTCTTAATATTTTTAGTACTTTAGGAAATTTTTTGTATTTGTTATATAAAAATATCAAAAACAATAAACAAAAATTTATTCATAACTGATATCATCGCAAATGTTCGTGCCAGC
Organism: Tetanocera ferruginea; assembly: GCA_958299015.1. NCBI lineage: Eukaryota > Metazoa > Arthropoda > Insecta > Diptera > Sciomyzidae > Tetanocera > Tetanocera ferruginea. The sequence continues at coordinate 11,301,515 of OY282643.1, read as the reverse complement.
AGGTCAGAAGGGGTCAGCAAGACTCGCCCACTGCTTTGAAAATGCTTATCTTAATATTAACTTATAAATAAATTTGTTGCACTTTGCCTTAATCAACTTTAAGCTTATATTCAGCTCACAAAAGCAACATCTGAGAAACTTTTATGATCACATAACAATTAATTTAACAATATTTCCCTATAAAATCTCATTAAGAACGCCTTATGTTGTGAGCGTTTTTATTTCACATCATATGGAAATACTTTATTTTTAAAAAAAATAATGAATCGAGTTACCATTTTGGTGTTTTTTAGTGGAACACATGAACTTGCTTTTAAAAAACTATAAAATTAAGAATATTGAGTTTTTTAATATTGACTTCTAAAACTTATACACTGAGAAAAAAATACTTAAATTTTAACACATATTTCCCTCAGTGTATGGTCCGTTTCGAATATAAAAAAAAATTTTAAAAAATAACAAAATTGTCTGGAAAAATAAAAAAATTTTTTTAAATTTTTTCAATAGAAATAAGGATAGCTTGCAGCAGTGATAAGAAATTTTAAACGATTCTTTTAAGATAAAATGAAATTACAAAAAATACTTTTTTCTCGAATTTTGATATTTTTTAAGAATTTTTGTTTTTTTAAGCTATCTGGAAAAATTGTTCAATTCTTTTGACCAGGAATAGAGATCATTAGTACCCAAAAATTTAAAAGATATTATATTAGAAATTTGTTTCTCGAAATCTATACATTAGACTGACAAAGTAAGAGTAAAATAAGAGTGACTCTTACAAACTATTTTTGTATAATTTTTTTTTTCTTTATCTGAACAATCCCACCAAATCATGAAATTTTCTTTGGGGCGGCCTCTTTCGACCACTTTACTAAAAAATGGATATACGAATTTAATTCTGCGTACCTAAGTCCTCATATAGACATAGATTTATCGAAATCGTAAAGTAATTATGGTAATCGAGAAATAATAATGAAGAAATACAATTTGAGGTAGGCTGGAGTATGCAATTAAAAATCTGATGATTGTTAAAGATTTAGACGATATCAGAATGGCATATAATTTGGTGCACTTACATATATCTACTTTACCTGCTAGACTTCTCTAAGGCATTTGACTCTTTGGTCCATTCTATATTGTGTCAGAAACTTGAAGAAAATTTTAAATTTTCTAGCATGATAGTCCGTCTGTGATATGGTTACTTATTTGGAAGATTTTAAAGGGTAAGGGTGGTTAATAGTCTCTCCGCCTTGCTTAATTAAACCTATGGACTGTCTCAAGGCTTTGTACTTGGTCCGATTTTATTGACAATGTTTATTAGTAAAATCTTTAGCAAATGTCCTTACGATGCATCAAATGCTGATGATATTCAACAGTACTTGTTCTGACCTCTAAGTCTTGTTGATGATGATTTATGCTTTATTATGCTAAAGCATAAATCATCAACTTAATAAAAATGATTGAATTAACTTCCTTAAATCATATATATTGCCGATTTCAAAATCAAAATACTCTTTCTCTAATACGAGTATACCTGTAATCTTTATGAATGGATTCGAGCTGGTTATCATTCGAAAATCTTGGTTATCATATTGACTATTCACCTTCTTGTGAAACTATATAAATTCTGCTGTGTGTAAGGTTTACCAAGTCCTTAAGAACTTGAGACAAATACGTAACCTATTGAGACCTATACGATACCTATTGGAATCACAACTTTTTCTAACAAACATATAATTTATAAAGCATATAATTTTCCAATACTTTTCTTAATACCATCTTCATGTATATCTTGAAATCTCTTCATATTATAAATATTTTTATATTATATAAATATTTTTTTATTTTAAATTTATATAAACATTCTGCGGTGACCGTGGCATGCAGGTTAACTGTGTGGCTTAGCATGTTCGGAGCCCGAGTTCGATCCCCAATAGCGGCGAAAGTTTTTTCAATTAAAAAAATTTTTCTGATCGGTCACCACCCAGTGATGCTATAAGAGATTTTTAAAGTGTACCTTGATAAATGAGGAAAACGTTCCTTTTTAGCCAAAAACGTACTTTTTTGAAAATTATTAGTAAAATGCTTATTAAGCGCCATATCAGCTTAAAGTTTAAATCTCATGTGTTTTTAATTAAGTATTACGGCTAGTTTATTTCGAAGATTTGTTTTAATGAGCTTAAATTTAGAGCAAACGCGCTCTGCTACTGCACTTTTATGTGGAAGCCATGCCATAGTCTTAATAAAAAAATAATGGACTCTTGTAAATATGAAATGGAAAATTACCAAATCCAAAAGTGTACCTTTTGAAAATAAGGCGTACTTTCGTACTGACGGAACTGAAAGTGTACCCCAAAAGGTACAATTGTACCCCTTGTAGCAACACTGTCACCACCTCTCTGCAGGCAACCTCAGAGAGTACTCTGCAGGCAACCTCAGAGAGTAAATAATGCCATGTAAAGCTTCTTGAGAACATGAACTTAAGCCGTTCGGAGTCGGCATAAAACATGTAGGTTCAGTTCTCGGTCAATTGTGTGCAAACATTTATAACACACACAACACAATTGATCATAAGAAGCTCGGTCAAAGTCCTTTCAAGGGCTGAAATGGCCAATTTGTTTTTTTTTTTTTTAAATATTCTGCAGAAAACAAAAAAATACAAGCATAAAATGTAATTTTTGACTGAAATATGGGTTAAGAAATTATGCGGAAATATTTTTAAAGAGCCCCTCTTACTTTTGATTCGGTGATTGGTTGATTTTACTGTTTATCATACAAATCAATCCATCCTACTATACATGTAATGACAGAAAACTTGACTTGAGACCTTTTTTATTTGAAATTTTTAGCAGATGTTATTTTTAATTTTATTACAAACTAATTAACCCATGAATTATTTAATTCTTATTTTATTTTAATCAAAATTTTATATTTTTTGGATCAACCATTTGGATCAACGATTGTTAAAATTTGAATTCAGTCCTCAGATTCCTTATTAGTAATCAATAAAATTTTGTAAGCAGCCAATAGTTTAACCCTTAATGCCCAAAAATCCCGATTTTTAAAAGAAAATATTTTTAGAAGTTATTTGTAAAAAAAATGGTTGTGGCTTAAAATAAACAATAATCTTGGCAAAAGATGCAGTGGGTGAAGTTGTAATCGATTTAAACTGCTTAATATTGTAACAAACATTTTTTTTTCAGATTATACACAAAACTTGACTATTTATTTAATTTTACTAAATAAATAGTCTTACGTTTGTTGATCAAAATTTCACTGTAGCAAAATTTTAGATTTTTTTATTTTTTTTTGTTTTTTTAATAAAGCGTTAGGATTTCCTGACACCGAAAATTCACATTTCATAGCTTTCGGTTAGTTAAAGGTGAAATAAGAGGTATTTTAATCGTTGTATCTTTAAAGATGGACGGAAAATAACTGTTATTTTACAATTTTCAAATGAAAAATACATAATGAAAAAATTGTCGAAGGACTTTTTAAAATATACCATTATGGTACTAATGGCCTCAGCTTCATGAATATTAAGTGCCTTTTCAATTTTCGACTGATTCCATAAAAGTTAAAAATTAACTGTTATTATGTGCCTTTTATTTTTTCAGTCAAAAATAACGATTACTTTTGACTTATTTTATCGGTTAAAAATAACAGTTATTTTGTGACTTTTATTTTATCGGTCAAAAACATCAGGTAATTTATGTTTTTTTAAACGCCGCCTAACAGTAGACCCTAATCGAATGCGTGTTGCGTTGCGCTTCCTAGCGACACGCAAATTTTGTATACTTTTAGCCTAAACAAAAGCGCTGCGTACAATCGAAAACATATATGTTTCCAGTCGGAAAAATCGTAAGGTGCTTACTAAATAATTCATGTTTTCCTTTAGCTTATGGTGGTGAAAATAGGATCATGCTGAAGTAAGTATGTTGTTTGTTACATAAGGAGCACCTTACATCTTCACTTACGACTGCAACTGCAAAAGGAATGCACGTTTAAGCCGATCATGTCTTCGTGTGATCATTTCCATATGTACATTATTGCGTAAAGCAAGAGACATGCAGTGGTATGATGACATAACGGTATTTGACTATCGTTACGAAGATGTTAAGTGTAGCAAAAAACCAAAAGAAAAAACGAATAAAGAAAAATCTTATGGTGAACGGCGGTGTAGTAAGATCATACGTCGTTGCGCATACAAAAATGGCTATGTGTAAAAATAAGATTTTTATTTATTTTACTGTTCAATAGCCAAATGTACAATTATATATCTTCTCTATAAAAATTACGATTTAACCCTTCATTTAAACCTTCTTCGCAACGGAAATTGTAAGCACTGCTTCCGTTTACACTTACAAAAAAAGGTGAACGTAAGGCCACAGCTTACAATTTCCGTTGCGAAGAAGGTTAAAATGGATTATATGCATGTCGTTTATCAACACAGTACGGGTGCCTTACGCTTTCATGCATACATCCTGCTTATAAAATAAAGTGCATAAGCATGGAAGCCCGATTGATTCCGATTGTCGTGATTCCATTCCCTGCACCTTATTTTAGTAAAGGGTCACGTAAGTACGTAGGATGCATATCATACATTACAAAATTAAGCTTATAGTGGCGATCATGCCTGTATAAAAGTAATGGGCATTTGGTATTGAAGTTTTCATGCCCTGCGGATGAAAAATAAGTAAAGAATAATTCATTATGTAAGGATGGATTTTCCCACTGGATTTTCCATGTTGCTTTTATGTGTTTGTTGCTCTCTGTTCGAATATTTTTGTTTTATGCAGCCAACTTCACAACCGAACGCACTGTCAAAATAGGAAATTCGAATCGAGTTGCGCTAGTGCGTTGCGCATTTCGGTAGGCTTCATATAAAATGTATGTGCATGAACCAATTCTGATAGAAGCGCAACGCAACACGCATTCAATTAGGGTCTACTATAACTGATTAAAAAAACATTGATACCATGTGTAAAATATGTTCACAGATGAGACGAAAATAATGGTATCAATAGTTTTTAAATCGGTAAGACGGCCTTAAAAAAATACAAATTGCCTGATATTTGTCACCGAAAAAATAAAAGGCAGAAAATAACTGTTATTTTTGACCGATAAACTAAAAGTCAAAAGTAACTTTTATATATGCCCAAAAAAATAAAAGGCACAAAATAACTTGTATTTTTGTCGGAAAAAAAAGGATTAAACTTTGAATGCTCAAAACTTTGCGCTTGGAGATAGACGGATCAGAAAAAAAAACAGTTGAAGACAAATAATTCTTCACGATAACATACTGTTTTTACGCTTTGGCTCTTGGGGATGTCGGCTATGGCGGTTAATTATTAAGTCGTTTACCCTATATTTTATACACTAAAAATAGAGTCAGGAATACAACAGAAAATTAATGCATTTCTACACAAAACTGAGTGTATTTTCTTCATTAGAATTCTAAGAGGCTTTCTTAAATTTATTTTTCTAAAAAGCTTAAGAAATTATGTAATAAAAACAACTCAAAAATCGCACTGAGCAATTTTTCCCATAAGTCATAAAAATACATTTGTCTCATACACCAAAATATTCACCAAAAATATCCATTACTTTTACTCAAAGTGACCGCAGAGTTAATGAAAAGTGTCTACTATCCACGCAGTGTCTACTTCAACGCAGTCCACATGTCCGCTTTAGGGGCCAAAGGCCTTGACTTTGTTTTTTGTTCGTTTTTCTTAACCCAGTTGTTAGCCTTGTCGAACATTAGCATAACATATGGTCACTTCCGGTTCAGGCACGAAGCGACCCGGTGCTTAATTTATTTGTAATAACTTTTCTTGTGGTTTTCACCGACCTGTGGTTGGTGATGTAAACCTTTTTAACACCTTCACTTACACCCCCTACTTTTGTTCTGCTGTCTTGATTTGTTTTGAGTCAAATGTTTTTCGGCTTTTAATTTAGTTTTCGTTGTGAACTCGACGCGTTGATATTGATTTTATTTTAATACGTTTGTGCGAATTTGTCTGCAAATCAAAACAAAATATTAAAAAGAAAAAAAATACTAGCTTACAAGTTACAAAATACTAATTAAGGGTTGTTATGTAGGTGTTTTTTTTTTTTTTATTTGTTAATGGTAAATAAATATATATATATATATATATATATTGGCTTCAGTGAAATGGCGTTTTTCACATGCATGAATATTCTATAAAATAAAATAAATTGTTTAAATAAATGCTCATAAAACTTAAAATTAAATCAATTAAACAAAAGTATTGCAATTATGCAGTGCGTGTGTGTGTGTGCGTTGCTTCTTTAAAAACTACGTGTTCAATTATGGGTTGGTGTTTTCTTTATCGCCTCTGCTGTTAAGGTTATCGAATATGTCTCAGCTCTTAAAAGTGAGTAACTATAGTAACAAAAGAGCTTCTCCCAGTCTTCATCTTAAAAATCCATACTATAATAAAATTCTAGTTTGCAATGCGGCATAATATTGCGGCATCACGGTATAAAATAAGCATTAATTTTAATAATCTTGCCTCGCTAACAAATTTAGATTTTGTGGTATTGAGCTGAAGCTTTCCAGTAAACACGAATGTTCTAACTTTTCTAATAAAACTTTTAAACTTTTGTGTATAAAAACGTTAGCTTTTGTTAACAGGTTTCCATCGATCCGGAACTTTGTTTATTGACCATCAATTAGCATGATCATTAAAGCTTTCGAGTACATTGAATTCCAAATATAATTAATAAAAGCACATTATCATCATCAAACAAGAGAACAAACACATCAAATACTTCTCTTGTTTGCTTTGTGTCTAATTGGCGTTATTCAAGCCCAACTAGTTTAGACGTCACAGACGTTTTCGATGTCTTATTAATAAATAAAAAACCACAACAACAACAACAATTAACGCTTTAACAAGTTGCTATTCACACTCTTTATTGTTGGATTTTTTCGTAGTATTGTTGTTGGCCAAATAAAAGCTCGCCTCTATGCAAGAATAGAGGTGATAACTTGATGTTAATGATAGTTGAAATAGCGTTAATTGATACTGATACTGTTTGGCGATGAGCTGGGGTGAGTACGTGTGTAAATCACTCAAAAGTTTTTGCATAGTCAAGTTTTGTTTTCTGCTCATTCCATTTGGTTGGTCACTTTGGCCGGCTTTAACTTTCAGTCAATATCGTTGCCTGTTGTAGAGCGTTAGTGTAGTAATGTGCTTTGATTACGCAAAGCACACAAGTTCCGACCGGTTCTAAGAATAAATAATACCCAACGTAGTTCACCCCTTTTGATTGCTCGCGTCATGCCTAAAATTCTCTGCAACTTCTATAGATCGATCGCCTGAAGTACAATTGAGCTTCACATTTTAAAGATAAGATAAAAAAGTTATAATTAAAAATATATTTTTCACAATAAGTTAAGACAACAGTTTTATGGGTTGATTATTTCAATAAATTTTACTTTGCCATCAGTAATTGTCGCGAACGGTACTAAGAAACCGGCAGCAAACAGAACGTTTAAAGTAGAGTTGAGTTGATTAAGCAAATCTTCAAATAATTTTTTTGTCGTAACCAACGGGCTTGTATGTGAAAAACGTCAGCCACAAAAAAACATGAATACCATCTTTGAAAAGAACTGTGAAGGTGGTGACACTAAAAACAGCAGCACAAACACTAGCACCAGCTTTAGTTCCAGCACCAACACTAATGGACATCAGAGTAATGCAAGTAATGGGCCAGTAAAAAGTGCTAATGGTAGCATATCTTCTACAAGCATCACATCTGATGACTATATCACTGATCTTAAAATCATTGGTCACTTGAAAAGCATTGAGCAGATCAACGAGAAACGTCGTGTTTTTCTAACCAACACTATTAATGAGACCAATACCGAAGAGAAGAGCATAAACGGTCTCAGCAATATCCATGCTCAGAATGGTAGAAGCTGTGCAGCAGGTACAACTACAACAAATAACGTCGTCCACAGCTACAACGAAGAAAAACGTTTTCATCACATTCATACCGCAGAAGAGTTGCTCGATAGCTGCTCTGATCTGGATTCGGTATCACTATCGCCCAGAAATTCATCACCACTTAAGTCACCGACAACACCTCCACCAAAGCCACCTATGCTAAGTCGTAATCGTAGCATTAACGGCACACAAGATAGAGCTAATTTAAAATCGCCAGCACCACAAAGTCCTGTAATGTCTCCGGTGCCCGCAGCGTCAACATCACAAGTTCCAGTGGTCACTGCAGCGGTGGTTACAACTGCCACTATAGCTGAACCAACACAGGCTACAACAGTTGAATTGACTGAAACTGAAGCTCCTGTCATGCTACGTAAGACCGAACGTCCTAAGTCGCTATCACCAGAAGCACCCAAACAGATATCCGCTCAACATTATGAGCGTTTGATTGAAGAGCTCAAGTGTCCGGGTTGTGCATTTCCCATGAAGGGTCAGGTGCTGCTCTGCAAAACGGGACACAGTATTTGCGCACAATGCACTAGGGTGCTTATGTTGTGCCCGCTATGCAAGGTAAGTTACTTTTTGATCTATTCGTTTTATTATCTTTTTAAATAAAATATAATTTCTGTGTGTCTGGGGTATGCTAAAGGAGGACGTGTACTCCGTTTTTATTCAAAATTAACCGCCTTTTAGTCCAAATAGCCTTCTTTTTGAAGTTTGAAAAAGCTTTTGTACATTTTTGCAATCTTTTTTTCTCTTAAACACTTATTTTGTTTTGCCATTTCCAACACTCCCAACAAAAATTTAAATTAACTAAATTTATATGTCTATTGCTTATCTATGAATCCCACTTTTTCATCTTCCCTAGAAAATATGTTATTCCTTTGGTAAAATGATGCCCTCCTTAGCCACATTTTGATCTGATAACCCTATGTGTGTAGCATTTTTTGTCTGAATCTCATAAATTTGGGGATTTTAACACGATTTTTTTCAATATTGTATAGAATTTTTCGCAAAAACTTTCGACGATGTAAGTTTTCGAAAATTATATAACGGAATTAAATCCTACAAAATACCTAAGAAAAACTCTCACTCGCATCTCTCATAAGTTCTTTAGCTCAGTGCATTTTTTTTTTTATAATGCCAATTTTTTTCATTTTGCTAGGGTTTTTTCTGTCAGTGTATCTTACATGAAAATTTCAAGAAATATTGTCGAGATTGAACTAGAATGGGGCGTGACAGCCCATAAAATTCTAAATCTTAAAATGCGATAACTTTCCACTTATGTAGTCTTTAGAACGGTTGCGTAGTATTTACTGAGACGGGAAGCTAACATTATCTGACATAATCATGATAATTATGCAAGTCGAAATTTAAAATTAAAAAATTATTCTTTGGCAAAAGCTAAAATTTATAAATAGGAACGGTAGAAACTACTATCAGATATATCATTGCAAAAAAAACACGAACGTACAATTTCAAAAGTACAATTTCAAAAAGGAGTAAATGAACCTTTTTGCAGATGTCCTGAGTTAAATTTTTTTCTCAGATAACAAAATGGGTTCTGCCAACTCGCTACGAAGTTCTGAAAATAAAATGCCAAAAACACAGCTAGGTTTAAGAAAATAATGACGGTTTTAATTTACTTTCTGCCTTTGGATCAGTAATTTACATGTGAAAAACTTTGTTCGACGTCTCTCAGCTGAGTATGATAATAATAGAGATTAACCTTTTGATAACATTATCTCGCTAATTTTGTTAAATTTGACAATATTAGCCACACAAAAGTTAATTCCCTGAGAAAAAGATTTAAAATCGACTTATTAATCTTCTCAAAAAAGTTTGCAACCCTGTTTAATAGTGATCCATATAATAACGATGGTAACATTCAGCTCATTAAACTGTTGAGTAGCGATATTTTTTGTTAAATGGGTGAGTTTATGAAGCTTTAGATAAACTGTCAAGTTGATAAAATGTAAAGTTGTACGACAAATAGCTCAGCATCCTAAAAATCAATGCATATGATCAATGTATACAATTAAAATGTATTAAGGCGTTAGGCCACTGCATATGCCCGAAAAATATGCATACTTTGAATTTTTTTTTCAGAAATACTCCGCAATAAATCAAGATTCCCAAAATGGGTGTTGATTATACATATTAGTGACTGTTAATTTCAAAATGGCGACTATGCAGCGTTTTTTGGGATGAAGTCTTCGTTTTTTAAAGCTTCCACGGGCGAACAAATAACTTCTGTAATTTTTGAGTTACAAAAATCCATTGAATTATTTTTTTAGTGTATATAAAATCGGCTCTAGAATAACGTAGCATATTTTTGATATATTGATTTTCGGTCAAATGGCGCACTTCTAAAGTCAAAAGTCAAAAATTTGCCTAAAAAATCATCAGATTATTGTTAATAACAAATAAACTATTCAATAGGGGTATTCACGATTCAGTGCACTTGCCAGTGTAGTTGAGGACTTGTGTAGTTGTGCAGTAAGAATTTCCTGAACACACCACACTTTTAAAAGAGAATTTTATTGAAGTATGTGTTATTTGTCATGATCAGCTGCTACCAAATATAAGCAAATAAAATCAAAAATAAGCATGCCGAAAAAAAGTGTCGAAAGAAAAATTATAAATTTTTTAATTAATAATGCAATTGATAAAATATATTGGAATTGGATTCAATGTAAACACACAATATAAAATACCAAGTTCTATTATATACAAATAATAAACTTTTAGATCCTGAACATAATGATGCTGTTGGCGAAATTTTTGATGAACTTAACGAGGAGCTAATGGTTGTACTGGCGAATCGGCGAGGAGCAGAACTGAGTATTCCAAAGGCATAGACTGGCATTCTTTCCACTTTTTTTGCGGTTTTTCACGGGAGCGCTTGCTTTATTTTTATTTTCCATCATGCAGAATAAATATTTTGGCACTTAGTGATTTGCAATATATTCTGTATAAAGTACCTAGTACCCAATTATATATTTGGCGCATATAATAAATTATAATTTGTATGCATAAATAAAGAATAACTTGTCCGCTTTATATGAAATTTTTATAAACTTTTATTTACAAGTACAATAAATTGTTAAATTTAACGTTTTTCGAAATGTCGCTAAATATATTTATCAAGTAATTGGTAAAAGAACTCTGAAATATTGCATCATTATTTCTAAGCTGTCAAAGTTTTCAAAGTACACAACTACACAACTGCTCAAGGCCTTCAAGTTAAAGGCTATAGTAGAAATGTAGATGTGGAGATTTTTGACGCACGTGTAATTTGTTTTTGTAAAGTGCACAAGTCCTCAACTACACTGGCAAGTGCACTGAATCGTGAATACCCCTAATATAAAAAAAAATCAAAACAAAGCCAAACAAAATAACGAAATGACAAAAGTAATATATTTAAAGCAAGTGTAAACAGTTTAAAATACGGAATACGGATAATCTTGTTACTCTTAATCTCCATATGTAAACATTGCATTAAGATCAACTCCTTATCATTTCGAATACATAGTTTACGTCTGACATGGATCTTCATAGAGTACTGTCGCTAATTCAAACACAAAATGTACTTTCCAACTTTCGAATCGCAGTAACTCCAGTAAAACAAAACATTTTATAGCATCTTGGTTTCGAGGTTATATTGAAATCTTCAAATTTTCTCGTTAATTTCTACGAAATATAACACGACATAAACGAAAGTGTCCATTCTAAATGGCTGGCGATAACGATATCGAGATAAATAAAAGTCACTATCGGAACATATTATGTGACTAAATTTCCATACTGATAACGATATCGAGATTCAGTAAAATGTATTTAAAATCTCGATCATAAAACGATCGATTTTTCTTTCTAAGCAAACAAGAACAATTTCTGATTAAATTAAATTAAGCAAAATAAGCCATTCACAGGCAACAACATTTGTGTTATTTAAAAAACCAAAAAAAAAAAAAATCACTTTGATCTTAGCATTTAATTTAGCTTTACGTTCTCCAACAGGCACAACATTTTGGCATTAAAAATACACTTGAGCTTGATTATTTCTGTCTGACCTTCTTTGTACTTGTGCCATTACAATTAGTGTACAATATACAGTGCTGCTTTTTTGACGTATGTACGTCAAATCGTTTTTTAAATCGATATTACGGGGCATGTGTTCAAATATGTATGGTGAGCTTAGTGGAAAAGTGGTTTCAACATTAATTTTTTAAAATATAAATTAGTTAACCGTTAATGTATTCACTTTCCACCAGTTTTCACTTCTATTTTTGTGGTAAATTAAAAAATTTTGTTAATGAACATTTCGTTATATATTGAGGCTAGAATAATGACATTAAGTATAAAAGTAGATAAGGTCAGTTCAAGGCATGGAATGTAGATTATGTAGACATATGATTAAGATCGTTGCCCAAAAATTCAAGTGGCACGCCCTCTCAAGCAATAGTAAGATACTAAAAACGATATATTTTTAATTATATTCGTACTATTTGCAAGAAATTTCGGACTTGGCCATGTTGTTTGCCTTACCTTATTTAAAATTAATTTTTTAAAAAAATTAATATGAGATAATAATTATTTAGAAAAAATAACAAGAGCCGCTAAATTTCAAAATTGGATGTTGTCATATGGATAACTTTTGGTTTTGATTCTGTACAAGATAGTTATATAATTTTGCATTTGTTCTAGGCATTAAGTATTTTAATAAAGAAATCTGTCAAAACTGTGTTTGACGGGCTTACTCGAACGCTTACAAATGTAAATGTTTTATTTTTATACGCTAAAAGTATGTTTCTAACCCTTATTGGGCACACTTCTGTGGTATAACTAGCACGGCCCCATCATATGCATGCCAGCTAAACAAAAAAAGTCATAAAAAATAAATATTAAATATATATATACGAGTAATATTTTGACTTAATTTTTATTCTCTTTTACCCGAATTTTTCCAAAGAATTTTTATCTCGAGCAAATGTCTTCCTTCATCCGTAGAAGATAAAGCCCATGTCAATCGGCACTAATTTTACTACTAAGGATTTTTCGGAGGAGTTAAAACACTAACACCATGACACGATATTTTTATTATTAGCTAAAAAAAAACATATATATTATTCAGTCCATCTTTTATTTTATTTAATTTGAGATCATATTCAATGAACGATTTTATAACACATGTTGAGGTTAAAAGTATGACAAAAAAGTAAATGACTCGTCACTTGACGTTCGGTCCATCTCCTCGCACTCAAGAAAGAATTGAATTTCCTCACTGGAAAAATTGGCGCTTCTTTTTTTGTTGTTAATTTTAATTAATATTATATTTTTAATAAAAGCTGGTAAGTTCATCACCATCTGTTAAAATAATCGATTAGATTCGATTATTCTTTGACTTTTAATGGTGCTGCCATATCAATAAGCACAAAACTGCTGGTAACGTAACCAAGCACTGAAAAACTGATTGCGTAGTTAAACGCTGATTAACTTTAAACTACGATTAACTAAACTCTTGTTAACAAGGGTTTAAACCAGCACTGAAAAATTGGCTATAAGTTACGTTCTTAGTTACCTTTCCTTTGAAAAATCTCTGAAAAGATATCATTTTTATTATCTCTGAAAAGATATCAAGTTTTATTAGCATTTTTCTCTTCTGCGTATACCAGCTGGTATTTTTCATCGAAGCATGGTTTTTGAGTTGGTGGCCTGATGAATCCGATACCTGCTGGTATTTTTCATCGAACTAGGGTTTTTGAGTTGGTAGCCTGGTGAATCCGAACACATCAGTTGTTTTTCTTTTCATGTCAAGTTGATGTCAAGAAACTGTCAGGCAGATTGGTCAATCTGCGGACGAGATAAGGTATTTTGTGGCGCTTTTAGCATATCTTAAATACTGGATCTTTAATGCGGATTGTTCTAAGAAATGCATTTACATGTCGAAAGCTTAATGCTCCAATGAGTCTCGCATAGCATGGCAGCGCGTGACAACAATTGTCACATCGAAATCTGTTCAGTGGGATTTGCTGATTGTATCTGATCAGCTTGGCAAAATACGGCAAACCTCAGATAAAAGCAGAAATTCATCTATAAAAACATAGGTAAACACAGAAGATCTGTTTTATTTTGATTTCTGTGTGATTCTATGCATTTGACATTAATAAATCGGCTGCACGTGGTCTATTCAGAGTCTGACTATTCAACGTGCAGATCCAAAAGTTATTGTGATGATTTTGTTTTTCAGGGTCGTTTACGAAAAGATTATCATCAGGTTGTTTCGTAACAATTATTTTTTCACATGCTAACGTAGTCAGCTTCGCCACAAGAACCCCTTAGCTTTGAAAACCAGGTTCACGTATTATGCCCCAAAGTTTTCTAAATTATCAAATATTGAACTAAAGTTCTGATACTCTTATTATAATTCGCATTATGGTATTTGACGGCATCGATAACAATTATCATAACTTAACCGATATTAAAGAACTAAAGATCAGTTTTGGTGGCCTGAAGTGTTTTTTTGAAATATATTTCTTTTACAAAATTGAGTTCCATTATCAATACCACTAACGTTGTTCTCCTTTTTCCCATTTATATTTTATTTGATTTCTTATCACTGATTAGAAAATACTTTGACACTTAAAAACTTTTCATTTTTATTTGCAATTTATATCGCTTTTTTTCTTATCATTTTATAACGTGCGCGATAACAAGCGTTTATTTAAGTTTTTGCTGTCAAAACTTAAAGTTTGACGCAATTTGGCAAATATTTACTTTTTTCTAATTTGTAATAAATGCTTAAAACGTAGACGAGATAAAATAATTTTATAATGATGGCTCAATGTCAGTTGAAGATAATGACCGACACAATTCAAAATAATCCTTTCTCTAATTTAGAAAATCAAGTATTTTTTATTTCACTAAAATTGTCTTGGACATTTCCCACAGGAACCTTTCACCAATATACGCTCATTGACAGTAGAAGCGCTTGCCTCGAAGGCTCATTTTCGTTGTTCCAATGCCGCTGGTGGCTGTACTGTGCGTCTACAAATCGATTTGCTTAGCTGGCATGAGAAGCAATGCATCTATAAACCGATGAAATGTTTCATGGGACGTGTTTATGGTGACTGTAGTTGGACGGGTCTAGAAGCTAATTGGAAAGAACATTTGGAATCGGAACATGCTGGCAAAGTCTTTACACAACCCTCAGCTGATTTAGTTTGGGATATGGGCGCTAAGCAGAAGCCACTGACGGGTTATTATGTCTTCGAAGTATTCGATGAGATGTTCAACTTTTATGAGATTTACGACAAAGAACGTATATTATTCACCATGAGTTGCACATCTACGGTGCGCGAGAAGAAACATAACTTTGCATATGAAGTGACCATGATACATGAGGATAACGAAGCTCTGGCCATAACACAAAAATTCCCTGTACACAGTGAATACGACAGCGATATTCTTATGGATGGAACATGTGTGAGCTTAACACTTGCCGAGTTGGCCAAATTTATAGATGATGATAAGGTGGGTAGCGCTATTTTATAACAATTTGTCTCGCTTAATCGTGCTCTTTTTTCTTTCAACATAGCTTCTGCATTATCGGGTACGCATACTCGAGGTCAAATCTCCGCGTAAATCCAGAGCTTTACGAAACTCATGCTCAAATCCAACTGCGCTTCCACTCGACTTCCAGAAGACACAAATTGAGGGTGTCAACTTGAAAAGTGTACCTTCCGATAATATAGTAACACGCAAACTAGCCAATGTGCCTTATATGGATGGTTCCGTTTCGCCTAACGGTGAGGCACCTACATCTTCCGAAGATGATGTCGAGCGTGTACGACGTCGTTACAATAATAAAATCAACGGATCTTCCAAGAATGACAGTGAATCAGAAAGTGATCCTGAATTTGAAGCTTTCATAGCAAAGAAATGGGGTACACCTCAGTTGCACTTCAATCGTAAATATCTGAAGAATTCTTCCAGCGATAGTTCTTCCACAGAGGACTCTTCTAATCAGTCCAAAAATAAAGATGTTTTGGGAAAACTAGATAAAAAATTCTACAATGACATCGATAAGGTTTCCATGAGTAGCACGAGTACGAGCTACAAGAAAAAGGTGTCTAATACGTTGAGAAAGTCATTTCGCAGTCTTAAAACTGATATAATTGAGATGAAACCATTTGGTAGAAAAAGTTCACCAGAGAAAAATGTTGCAAAACCAAAAACATAAAATCTTCTATAAATAATAACTTTCTTTTCAATTTAATGTAAATATTTATTTAATTAAGGGCAGCAAAATATTGTACATTCTTAATTTTTTTTAGAAATTTTCATTAAAGATATATATCATAGTACAATCATGGTTAGAAAGTTTTGTTTTTAAGTTTGATATACGAAAATATGCTGTTAGATAAGAATTCAGCTCAAAGGGTAAGATTTTAGTATTGCATTGCAAAGATAAGTAATTTTTTGTTAATTGTGTGATATGAAAAACATTTTTTTTATAAATTTGTTGATTGTTTTTATGAATGAAGAAAGTAATGTAATAATATAATAAATACATGGAAACGCTGAGGATTTGTTTTAAAAATTTTAAATTTTAAGCTATAATAAAATTCAATGGTTCAATTAAGTGTCAATGAACTGAACTCAAAAGTTGTTTCCAATTATTACTTAACATAACATAAAAATGTTTATGATTACTTATCTTGATTTCTACTTTTTGTAAGCATTTGTTCGTCGTTAATTTCGAATATTTCGAAAAACATTCGTCTTAACGAAGACTTAGAAGATAATTTTTGCTTTTTGTTGTAATATAATCGTAGTATTGGGATTTTTGACTTTTGTTAGAGGATAAGTTTATCTTTGTAGTGCTTTCAGTGCTCGACGTGAAGAAACATCTTCCGTAAGATATTAAGAGCAAGAGATTTTAATAAAATGTCAAAAACCATTTTAATTGCTCCTTATATGTAAATTTTATCGATCACTTAATTTATTTTAGGCCAAATGTTTTCCCAAAAACTTTGACTGTTTATCCACTTTTGAGATCAATATTTTTTGAAAAGAACACAGCACAATATTAAAGTGTATATTTTCAAAATATTGTAAAACATAATTATCCTGCATATTTAAAGATTTTTCTAACGCATACCTATATAGAAATGAACAACAGAGGCTTGGTTAAAATAAAATGGTTTATCTTAAAAAAATCTCGCTAAATTTGACGTTCCCTAGACCATTGCTTACATGAACTTGCTTGCTGACAGCCAAAATGTCTATTCAAATGCCGTATAGAAGAAAAACAAGTTAATATCAACCTCATTCCCATTGAGATGTTTTCCGTATTAACGCTGTCTACTGGGTTAGCATAGCATGTAAATAGCATACCTGTAACTGTTGATAATCTACTAGATACTAGAGGGCGCTGTGTTCAAAATTGTGACAGCCGCTTTGCAACAGCTGTTGTTTGCTTTTCTCTTCTCTCGATAAAAAAGTTATTTATTCAAATTAATTTAATACTTATAATTAAATATATTAACTATTAATACACTACTACGTTGTGATGGGCGTTACTGTGCTCTACCCTTACCACATACCTGAAGGTAAGACTGGTTCTTATGCCATCGACTACCTCAGCAAGAGGCTACTAGCTCTGGGCGCTCTACACTCTGGACAATTTCTTGTTGATTGTGAAACCTACATCTCAGCTCCGCCGCATGGACCATCCAAGGCAGTACATGTGCTGCACGACTCTGAGTATCCGGCCTCCACATTTTCCATACTCGACACTGGAGCCAAACAAATTCCACTCGTGGCTGACAATCTATTCGATCTGCTAATGCTTAAGATGACTTCAGTCTACACATCCAAGAAGCAGACCAAAATCGAATCAAAAGGAGCACGTTTTGAGTTTGGTGACTTCCTTATTAAACTCGGCTCCGTCACCATGATGGAGAACTTCAAGGGCATACTCATCGAAATCGAATACCGACCGTGTGTTGTGATGGCCTTTTGCTGGGAAATGATACGCGAAATGTTGCAAGGCTTCCTAGGTACACCAGTTCCAAAAGAGTTTCCATCGTATTTTACGCCACCACCTGTCGTCAATACAATGGGTCAGCAACAGCATCATGCGAAACAGAATGATATCTACGAACCGATAGATACAATTAATCAGTATTTGGAACATTTCACAAACTATCGCAAGCAGAATGTAATGGGCAGCATGCAGATGGGTGGCATGCGAGGAAATTAGCTTAAGATTAAATTGAAGCAAAACTTATCGATGATTTATATTAAGGCTATTTTTTAAGAAATTTTATAATAAATGTTACAGTAACATGTTATTAACATAAAAGAATGTGTGAAATTCAATTTTACATTGAATCCGATGCTTTAAGGAGTGATGCATGATGTCTAAAATATTAAAAATAGTAGCAATGAAAATAAGATGAGTATGCATGTAAGAAATTATGCCTAGAAATTATAAGAAAATGACTTCTTCTAGATATACAAAATTGGAGTTTTTCGAACAAGTTTCCTGCCTGCGTTTTGTCGTTTATGACCTTCTGGAGATACATACAGTTTCGAACACAGAGGTATGCAGTCAAGATCCCAAAATTGAATTTTTGAACCTAGATAGGTAGTTAAATTTCCGCAACTGTTGCATAATTAAAAGCAATCTGTAGTTTTTCATTGAGGGAACGAGTCGAGTTTACTATAAAACTATTACGCAGTATGAAGTTATAGGTAAGATCAGTTTTATTACCAACCTACGTATTAAGTCAAGAGAAATAAAACTAGCAAACATTTTTAGATTTCGAAGGACATGATAAATTTTTTGGACTACACGATTAACATGGTCAGCACAAGAAAAAGAATTTATACCATATCCAAGATTTTCTATTTTTGATACCACAATTAGCTTGCTAGTTATTATAAATAGATCAGAGACTTCATCAACATTAGTTTTACTCTTACAGATTGGAAGAACATAAGAATTAGCAGCATTGGAGTTGGAGTCCATAACATCAATGCTTTTGAGTTTTTTATTCAGCCTTGAAGACAGATCATTCAAAAACACTATAAATGTTATAAATACTTTGTACTTCTATGCTGCCAGTACTGTCATAAAAGGTTATCTAACTTTGTTGTATTGGTTATTCGAAAGAATTAAATAAATACAAATACAAATACAAAAAACACAGAGATGTAGTCAAATCAAAACCGGAAACTCCCATTTACAACTCTTTTTAGAAAATGTTTCATGATTGGGCTGAATGAAACAATACTTTGGGTGCAGGAAACACCTCAGTTTTTCCTAAATTTGTGCGAAGGCATGAACCCAATAATATTGTAAGTTCTTTATTTGTTTTGATTTTGATATTGTTTTTGGTGTTTTTTATCAATTTTGGAAATTTTCAACATGCTGTTTCAACAACACATTGCGAAGAAATTTTCAAAGAAACACGATGTCGACGTCGGTGCAAAGTAAACAGAATTATTTGATACAGGTAAAAACAGATTTAATTGATCCGTTCTTTTTTTCATTATGTTCACTTTTTATCAGATAACACAGGACTCGCGATAGAAAAGGGTTTCTTCGGAAAATGGTGATAAATTTCTTTCTAAGGTCAACGGTTAAGTTAACGACATCGTGATGAATAAAGTGCAATTAGGAGAAGAGAAAAGCATATTAAAATTTATAACGACTTCACTTGATCGGAACAAAGTACTCGTGTTAATTTCTACTAATGTACAATTTTTTTTCCCAATAACTCTTAGTATATGTATATTTTACCATTCGAATAAATAAAGTGCTACAACAAATATCCTGGTGTAAAAACTTCATAATTTTGCATATTCTGAATAAACACCATACGAGATACAGAACAAACATCCTATCTGATATTTATTTATTAACACTGATCGTTGTGAAAAAATAGGGCCTTTCGGATATTAAATTGTAATACTTTGACACGGTGTTTTTTAATACCGAACGGTGTAGGAATACCTTGAATACCGATCGGTGTAAAAATTCCATAAAAATGTTTAAAGTGTTTAAAGTGTGTGGTTAACCACACAAATAAAAAGCTTCAACACATATTTTTTCTATTAATTTTCTTTATTTTTTCATATTGAAGTAGTTTAGTATAATTTTTGTTTGTTTTTTAAGAATTTTCTTTTAATCTTATAGACGACATACAACACTTTTTTTCAGTTTGACCGTTGTTGTTTTTTTTTTTTCTTTAAAAAGTATACTCCGATGCTGCAACATTTCTTATTTTCAAAATAAATTGCTTATTAATAGCATTTATTTAATAGTTACTTGATACACTTGACCGTTATTATAAGTATTATTATGTATATAAACTGCTATACGAAACATTTTTTATGTATATTATATAGATGTATGTATATATATATTTTGTTATTGTATTTGCAATATTATGTGCATATACATGTTTGTATGTATGTAAGTAAATGTTTAGATAGTAGAAATTTAATATTTTATTTCTTCGTTATTTGTCAAAAATTTTGTTTTTTTTTTTCAAAATTCGTGGCCTCAGCTATGCAAGGAGTACCAAAATTTTATAGCATCAAATTTCGAAATTTGCAGTTAAGTGAATACATAATTAAAAAATCGAAAAAAAATGTTGCCAATAAAAACATTATATAATAAGATATAAGTAAAATTTTATTTAAGCCAAACAGTCGATTTTATGTAAATTTATTTATATAAAAAAAAAATATTAATTAAAAACTAAGGGAATTTTACAAAAACTTGTTTATTTTTACTACAACGTTATTTTTATGCAGAAAAATGAGTTTGAATTTTATTTCTTGAATGTTTCTTATAATGATGCAGGTAGGCAAAGAGGTTGTGGAGAGGGCTGGAGAAGAGATTGTAGAGTAGTAATGATTATAAACTA
Source organism: Tetanocera ferruginea (assembly GCA_958299015.1). Lineage (NCBI taxonomy): Eukaryota > Metazoa > Arthropoda > Insecta > Diptera > Sciomyzidae > Tetanocera > Tetanocera ferruginea. The sequence goes on along the minus strand of OY282643.1, from coordinate 11,280,598 downwards.
AATGTTAAAAAAAGTTTGAATTTTTTAATATTTCTATTACAAACGGGTTAGAAAGATATTAACTTAAAAAAATCAAACAATGGTCAATGCACTGGATATTCACTGGCTTATGCGGTTTATTGAAATTGTGATATTTTTCCAACCAAACAAAAAATACACCAAAAATTTCAAACGTTTGCGTTTCTTTTATCTTCAACATGTTATTGTAGAGCATAACGAATATAAGTCTTCAAACATGGTGTTTATGTTTTTTTTTTATACAATAATTAATTTATTTCTTTTATTTTTAATTTAAAATTTTCATTCTTTTCCTTTGTTTTCTGCACACATATCATTATAATCATATCTTCAAAATCATCATTAGCGAACTGAGCATGTTGAAAATATTAAATGTTTAGATTTTTGCTTGATATACATTTAACTTCATCATCATTATCATTAGCCTCACATACGATACATTAACAAAAATTTGCAAGAAATTCAAAAATTATAAGCAGATAGATAGATAGATAGATACATTTAAATATATAAAAAAAGAAACTTAAAATTATTACATTCGTTCATCGATATATGGTTAAAATTAATTATATGCTGAAATGGGTTTTTGTTTTTTTTTTTTTTTGTAATTTTTTGTTTTTCATTTTGTTTCAGTTGGTTGCATCATTATAAAATTTAATTCTACAAGTTGATCAGGAGTTATTTTGTTTTTATTGTTAGCTGTTGTCTTCTCATCGGGTGTTGTTTGTTGCTTGTTGTGTGGTATTATTATGCAAAAGGTAGTTCTATTTTCTTTCAGTGTTTGTAGTTTTGAAATAATGCGTCGAATAGCTTGAATTATTGTTAAGATAATATTGTTGTTGTTTTTTGTTGAAAACAAACAAAAAGAAAAGAACGAGAGATCATTTTCTGCCATCCGTTCCGTGTAGATTTGTTTTTTTTTTGTTTTTTTTTTTTTTTTTTGTCAAAATGTTGATTTTTCTTTTGTTTTTGTAATTTTTATTTTAATAAAATTTTTTATGTAAATCCTTTAGTCACGAATTGGAATAGTTTGTGGCTTAATATGGCCACCGTCTCCTTCGGAGACAAAACGTTTACGTCCTCTGCAAAGAAAAAGAGAAAACAAAATGTTATTAAAAATTTAGAAATAATTAAAAATGATAATACATTTTTAGAGATAGCAGTTGAATGAAATTGGTGTATACTTTTAGGCTTGAACAAAGTAAAAAATAAACACAGTTCTCAACTCTAGGAAAAATATCTGTGGTGTAAAGATTTAAAGGCATTCATGCACCTATTTGATTAGTTGATGCCATAAGTATCCGACCTAACAAAGAAAATACAATAAATTTTGGAACAAATATTTGTATTTTTCAACATTGTCTCGGTTCAGCTCGACACACTTTTCCCAGCGATGTTCAATAACGTGGATACCCTGTTTAATGTGAGAACCGTCGAGCAAAATAGCCATCAACCGCAGATTCCACCACTTCATTGTTGGCAAATCTTTCACGCCGAGCTATTTTTTCAAGTTCGGAAAAAGAAAATAATCCGAGGTGGCTAAATCTGGCGAATAGGGCACTCGAGGAAGCAATTTGAACTTAAATTCATTGATTTTGGCCAAAACTTTCTGGTGTTCAAATTTTCAGTCTATATGCAATGTACAGCACTTTCTGAAATGCCTACCATGTCTGGGCTCGCGCACTTTCAATCAACAGTCATTCAATTCCATTTTGCCTCAGATGATATAGCTTTCCGCCACTCATATAACATTCTAGACTTGCTTTACTTGATTTTCCTTTCCTTCCCATACTTTAATATTACCTCATTTTAGAACTAAGGTAGATTTGACTGAATAGGTTTGAAACTTGAAAGCATTGCTTTAAAGCTAAAAAACAAAATACTTGAATCATTGAGTGAAGTTGAAAAAAAGTTAAAAATAGAAAGGATTAAGATATTTCAGCAACAGCAAGTTAAAAATAGTCCTTTTGCAAACGAAAAACAGCAACATTGTCGACATGACAGCAGCAGAGCAAGTGGTTGGTTGATGCATCGTCATGTTATTGTTGGCATGCAAAAGATTTACAAAATTATATACTCGATAAGCCCAAAAAAGTAAATGCTGCAAAGATGCAGACTACAAGTTTTGTTGCCGCTGCCGCTGCAGTGTAGTTGTACTTATTTCTGGCCAGTCTCAAAAATTGGGGCCACTTCTCGAGAATCAAGTTTTTCATATTGGAGAGTATAAAACAAAAAAATATGGACAGCAAAAGTTGGAGCAACTGCAAAACAAGCAAAAAATAAAAAAGAAAGAAATAAAATTGTGCACAGCTGAAGCTGCTGCAACAGCCAAGAGTCAGTCAGTTGTTGAGCGAGGAGCTAAGAAAAAAGGTCAGCGGGTGAATGAACTTTTATTTATGCGAAGCTGCGGCAGAGTAGTAGGTTGAGAAACAGAGAGAGAGGGGGAGAACTACTAGGCAGTTAAAAACAATTTTTACCCAATTTATTTTCAGAGAGTAGGAGAAGAGAAAACAACATAAATGATGCTAGCAATAAAAAATTTCCGCCCCCTACGCAATTGAAAACACAGCAAATTAAATTGAAAATTTTTGTTCAATTTTTAAATTAGGAAGTAAGGCTAGGCTGGTATACAAGATATGTATTTAGACGGCGAGGGGATGGAGCGTTAACTTTTCGGAGCTTTCATTTAAAAAAACAACGTAGCCTTCAATGAGCAAAGCACAAAGAAAGGCAAATTAGTTGAGAATTTAATGAATATTATTTTTTTCAACAAAAACAACTTTGAACACATTTTAATTTTTATTTAATCCTTCTCAGCCATACTTGAGCTTAAATTCAGGTTAAGCAAAAAATAAAAATCAGAGCATATCTTTAGGACTTCATATATATTAAGTTGAAATAATATGTCTTCATTTTGAGCAATTTGTTGTTGTTTTAAAATGGTTGTTTAAAAAATAAATATTGAATTAATTGCTTTTTAAGAATACAAGAATGAAATAAAACAGTTAATTTATTTTTCTATTTTTCTCTAGTGCAAAAAAGAAGCAATAAACACGTGAACAAAAAACAAGTTTTGTGCCAAAACTATGACAAAACCAAGACCGAAAACCGGCAACAATTTGTTTTGTTTTTATCATGCCTCTCAATAACAATAACGTGTTTATAATTATATAATTATCACCTTCTCCCACCTCCCCCCCCCCCCCCCCCCCTCTCACAAACGTTATGCAATTTCTTGCTATATAAATTTTATAGCCACAAGGAACTATTAGCCACACTGAAGAAGCTAATGATAAACAACGCATTGTTTTTGGCATCAAAGCATAGAATACGTACGTCATTAACAGCGTTCATTCAGAAAATATGTAAATATTTTGGCTATTTACCCTTTGAGCGAGAAAAACAATGTATTGAGCTAATTTTAGAAAAATTACTTGATGCTAAAGATTTTAAGTTATTTAAAAATAAAAATAAAAACAACAAACAAGCAATAAATTATTTAAAATAAAGACAAAAACTAGGTTAACAGGTATTTTTATCTATGTTGTTGCTTTTTGTTAGTTTTTGGATTTTGTTTTTAATTATACAAGAAATAAATCGAAACACAGAAGATGTATGTAGATGTTCGGGAATATATGATGCAACTACTATCCATTTCAAGGTTATGTTATCTGGTCGATTTTTAATTTCAAATCATTCTTAATATATCATTATCATTAAGGTTCATTAAGATCTCTTTTTTTTATGTTAAAAAAGCTACTTTCTTAAAAAATTAGAAAAGCTAAAATTTCTAATCTCAAAGGACTCGTTCTTCTTAACCCATTTCTAGTCCCAAATTTAAAAATTTATTTTCTAAACTCGGATGGGTGTTAACCCAAGAATTGTACAAATTTTAAAAACGAATTCGATTAAAAACAAAGTGAGATGGTGATGGTGGCTTTAAAATGATTTTTTAAAAAAATTAGGAATTTATAAAAATGTTCTATAAAGAGTGATTTTTTGCTATTTGTTTCTTCAGTGTACTTGTTTGAACACTTCACGCGTGGATCGTAACATATGGCAAAGCCAAAAATGATCAATAAGGTTTGCCATTTTACCGTAACAAACGTAACCGTTAGTTCAAAACAGCGCTTGAAAATCATTGAATTTTATTATGAAAATTCGTGCTCTGTGAGAAATGTGTTTGGCAAATGACGTCCACTATATGATCGTCATAATCGACCCACCGAATACACTATTCAAGGTTTCTGACCAAATTTCGCACCGAATCTCGGATCTCGGTATGAAACCATACTAATGCAGCTAGCTAGATGACTTACCACAATGTTGTTTGTTTGGTGAATGGGCCTTAGAAAAGTTGAACGAAGATCCACTTTTTTTTATCGAAAAACTGTCTTCAGTCTCGAAGCACATTTTTGGCTCAATGGGTACCTACGTCAACAAACAGAAAAATTTCATGTTTGTGTAGTTTTCTTTATACGAAACTGCATTAAAATTTCAAAATGCAATATTACAAAGAAAAAGTACACATTTAACTAAACTCAACGATATTTATAAGGAAAAGACTTTAACATAAAGATGCCCTATAGTTGTTTTTTTTCCTGTATGGGCATTTCCATAGTCGCGAAGCGACATTTTTTCTCATCACGTTTTTAATAAGAATTAGTTAAAAGTAATTTCAGCTAAATATTGCATTACCTACCAAAAACATCGTAAATATTATTTGTGTTTTATATTAGTAATATTAATAAAAAAAAAAAAAAAAATACATAAGAGGCTAGTGACAAAAAATATATTTCTTTGTAACACCACCCGTCCTACGTATGTGGTTATTTACTTTATGAATACTTTTTTACGCCCACAAGGAGGCGTAGCAGTATCACCTTCTAAGTTGTTTTAACCATGGCATCCCTGTTTTTGTATGTCCCCCCATCTGTTGACATGATTACAGCCATTATTATTAAGTTATCGTAATGAAATTTGATATTTAAGCTTATATCGTAAAAATAAAGATTATGTTCGAAAATAATCCCAATAGGATGAAAACCACGTATACCTCCCATACAAATTGACGTTCTCAAATTGGAAAATTTCTTAAAAATCTATTAAAAATCAATCCAATGATTTGAGAATTAGCTCATGAGCTTTAATTATAACTATTAACACTTAGTAAAAAATTCAGCAAAATCGAATGAAACCTTTCCATACTTCCCATACAAAGTATATTTAAAAAACGGCGGATGATCGCGAACGCGACACACTTTGAAAATCAATATTAAATGTTTAGTATGATTTTTACATGCAGTAACTTTTTTTTTATAGTGAGGCGACCAGATTTGATTTAAGTTACAATTTTCAGACACTTACTTAGAACGATCACGAAGTTCTGATAACAAATGATGATTTAGGAAGAACGCGACATTCGAATAGTAATTGAAGCAATATAAAAAATATACCGCAAATCGTGCTTTGTTTGGTATTTTTTTATTTTTTATTGTTTATTTGTAGTTTCTAGATGGATTTTATAAGAAGAGTGCAAACAGAACGTTAATAAATAAACGAAAAATACTAAAGAGAAAAAGTCCTTAAAAGCAGCTAAAAGCAAGAAAAACATATTTCTCAGATATCAGGCCAATTTTCTCAGAATAAAAACTGAAGTAAGCTGTAAATGCAGTAAATTCTAAAAATTCAAGCATATTTTTTAAATAATAACAAAAAAATTATTTGTTTAATATTTTTTTTTCGGTCCTGGTAGACTTTTCTGTGGAAATGCCCATATCTGACCTCAAATGGGTCATATATAGGCAAATAAATATGACTTTTGGGTTAGGATATCTCAAAAAAACCTGAGGCCAGATTCGTATTCAGCGCATCAAAAACCTTTAAAAAAGCATGTCCTGGTTTCTGTTACTAAATGTTTCTATTCTATTAAATTGAAATGCAGAGTATTTTTTCAGAATTTAAAATAAATATAATCAAAGTTTTCGTAAAATAAAACAATAGAGTATTTGAGATACAGTTTAATTCTAAAAGGCCTCTAGCAGGTTTAATACAAAATAAAAATTTCATCAATGAAACATTTAAATAAAGCACTTTATCGCCTCTCTCCTCCTTCGCGCTTCTTAAAATAAGTCTATGTTGAACAACATTTATTGCGACAGCAACTAAACTCTGTAACGCTCTAACCAAGTGCCAAAGTGCAACAGCCTGCATCAAGGAGAAACGCATCGGCAGCATACATGAACCAACAACAACAACGCTCACTAGCTGCAGTGTACAAAAAAGCAACAAACTATTTGTGCAGCAAACAGCACAGAAATACGAAATAAAAACAAAACAACAAAAAAATGTGAAAAGCTTTGAATTGCATAAAAGGGGGAGTGTTTAGTTCGCTAGCTGTTGGTGTTGCTGCATTTTTTTAAAAGCTTTTGTTTAACAACAAAAACAGCAGCTGCTACTATTGCAGCATTATAATTAAGTGGATTTTTTTCGCTTTTGTTTGTTGTTTTTCTAAAAACAACATTGATAGCTTGCGTTGCAGTGCTTGTATGAAACCCCTTTACACCATTCACAAGTTGTTGATATCTCAGTTTGCATTGCAGCAACAACGATCTTGAACCACATGCAGGTTGTTGCACTTTTAATGCACAGTAGCAGCAGCAGCGCAGCAGTAGCAGCAGAAAGCAGCAACAACAGCAAAAAAACCTTAAGCTTGACGTGGCGTTAAACTAAACAACAACATACGATGCAAAGTTATAGGTAAACGAATGACAAACGAAACAACCGACGGACGGACAGACAAACTGGCTGAATGGCTGTCGAACAGCAAGACAGATAAACAAAAATAATGCAAGTCGCGCAAGTGCTAAACGCACTAAGGTTGGCAGACAGCGACTGGCTCTCGTAATAACTGGTATCAGCCGATTATAAGCCAATAAAATTTATATGAAGTTTGAAGCGAGTAGCAGAGGCACACACAGTTGACGGGGAACCAAAAACCTCAGTAATTTTAAATTTATTTTTTGCGCATGTTTAACATTTTAATTAATTTTAAGTAGAAAAAATTTGTCGGCTTCAAAATAAATAAGTTAAGTTGAGTGTCACAGCAATTTTTGATTTTTCTTGTTTGTACAGTTGAAAACTCTTGAGAATATACTTTTCAAATCAGAATTAAACTTTTTTTACTGTGCTCTTTTTAATTAAAATTATTTGTATGAAAAATTATTCAATATTTATGGATTTATAATTAAAACTAGCATAAAAGCGGGAACGTATGTCGTCATTATAAGCTTCATATACAATTTTGAACATTTTCTTCGTAAAGTTTGAAAAACACAGTTATGGCATTATTACAGTTTAAGAAATATTAGGTGTGGAGTATGACTTTAAAATAGAAAATATATAACGTGAGCATACTTTCAGGCTGAATAATTTACGTATAATACAAGCACTTCAAGAAAGAATAGTTTAAGTGATAAAAAGATAAGCTGGGATTGGAAAATCATGTTTCATGAAATAAAAACTTTTTCGAATTACAACATTCGAGGTGAGTTTTGACATGCTGTCATATCGTTTGCTACTTAATTATTTTTAATTTGATCCTTTGTAGGACGGTCTTTTATGCATGTAAATAATAATAAGAGTTTAAACTACTCAAATAAGTCGTTATTTTATCCGAGTAGAATCTTTTGACCATAGATACATTGGTTTTGGATCAAAGATTCTGCAAATTTCTTCCAAAAACGTTCCAAACACGCAACTAGTTTCAAAGATACTGAAACCTATACCTCGTAGAATCATGTGTTTTTGTCCAAACAGTTCAACGCATAAGCAAAAAGTTTCAATAACCAATTAAAATTATAGATACACCTTGTGCAAGAAAAGAAGTTATTGACAGTGGAATTATAGATATTTGGCCAAACGTCAAAAGAATTCAAAAAGATTTATTGACCAAACTAGTTCCAGAGATAATATCATAATTATTGGAACATATTTTTCATGGATTCAAAACTTTTTTTGAAAAGAGTGCACTGAACCTTAAAAGAGTTCCAGTAACTATTTCTATTGATAACTCAGGAGGAATCTATTGGCCATGAAATCGTAGACATTTTGCTACAAAAACATCCAAAAAGTGTCTTTTGAGAAAATTAATTGCTCGTCCAACTGCATCGGTTTTTATCACAACGTTTTTTTTTACAATTTTTCTAACTTACAGTGGCACTTAACATGAACTGGAGGGTCTGCATTATGTGTTTTCAGACTCTTATATGAGTCATATTTCAGACTCAATTCAAACTCAAATGAAGCCTTATAGTTAGGGAAATACACAAAAGCATGATAGAATAACAACGTAGGCGCATATTGGAGAGAAAGTGAGCCAGATGTCAAAATCAGCTCTTCGAATTTAAGTTGTTCTAATTGTTGTTGTTGCCTTTTCATTTGACATTTATAGCACTCTCAGCATTGTTTGTGTTAAACTAGGCATTTGAGCAGAAATAATAATATGAGCCTACCTTATTATTTTTTAAAAGTTTCAAAGTTTTTTGGGTCATAAATTTGAGTCTTAAAGATATATTTTTGTTGTATTAAAATTACAAACACATCAAATTTCAATAGAAATGAGACATGAGCCTTATAAGACTCTCAAAATTCTGATGGTAAATGCAAATATTTAGGACCTGGGTCAGTCAGTATGCTCTTGCAGCAAGGATAAACGGCTAATATTGAAATTCTAAATAAGTCTGAATAAAAGAATTTTACAAGACAGAAAACGTTTACTTTCTGGGTTAAATCAATCTTTACTGATAAGTGAAAAAATAAATTAAACTACAAACTAAAAAAATCCATAATCCTTACAAATTTGCAATGACTTTTTTTTTTTTAAATTATTGAAATACTGTATGTTTAAACTAACCTATCTCAAAAATCCATCAAAAAATTATTTATATTCTACTGTGTCTGAATTAAGCATCATAGCAATAGGCGAAAAAGCTGCCAGCTTGTTAAACTATTTTTAAATTTATTTGACTCATTTTCTAGACAGGCCCCATATAGTTTCCGCGCCAATAGACGACTGACAGCAACAACAACAACAACAACAGCTTATTATGTAACGTTTAATTCACATGTTCTCCTACAGTAACAATAATATCCAAGTATAAAAAAAATGTTGCACATACGCGATGGCGACCGCCAACGCTGCAAAGAAAATGTAAACAATTTAAGCCGGTTCGAGCGCCGGTTTTCAGCGCAATTCAACAACTATTGCGCCTGTTTTGTTCGAGTGTTGCATAATTATTTTTCTACACAAATAAGTTAATTTCTAACTTATTCATACATCATTCCTGCCAACTAAGCAATATTTTAAAATTTAACAATTTAATTTATATGGTCTCGATTGTGAACGTGACTTTTGGCCGATATAAGATTCTGATTCTGGCAACGTTTTGTTATTTAATACATGTTTTATTTTTGCTAAATGTTGTAGTTGTTGTTCGTCTTGTTGTTAAATCGAAATAAACATCAGAGAAAAAGCAAAGAATTTAAGATTAAAACTAAAACTAAAACGTACGCAGTTTAGCCAGCCAGCCAGCCGGTTTTTGTTTTTTAATTTAGCTATTTTATTATTGTTTATTTATGATCTACAACTGCGTAATTTTTTTATTGCTATTGCTGTTTGTGTTTATGTTTATTTGTATTTTTATTTTTATTATTTTTATTTTTATTTTAAATTGTGTTTTTGTGTTAATAAGCTGACAGTTGTTTATCAGGTGTGTTTGTGTCTGGTTGGTGTTGACACGTTAAATTTAAGAACTTTTCAGCCAAAACAAAAGTATGAAAAACCAAAAGTCTGATGAAATGCCTGGCATGCGGAAAAGAATAACGAAAGTTGAATAATAAGAAATAACAGTTGTTCAATTGAAATGGGTTTTTTTTTTCTTAATACAGACTTGTTTTTTTTTTTTGTCTTAAAAGACATTATTAGACTTAGGCTTTGCTAGTCTGCTACACATGTCTTACTTAAAAAGACTAAAACTTGATAATTAACATAAATCAATAATAATTTTATTGATCAAAACAATTTTGGCAGTCATAGATAATACCGGCTGCCTTGGCATTGATAGAATGAATAACTTCTTATCTTATTGAAATTACTTTTGACAAAATAAGATTAGGAAGAGATAAGATCATTGTTTTGTATCAAATTGAATTAAATTTGAAATTCTTGAAAAGGATGTATGATGACTTCATTAAATCCCGTAACAAAACCGATTTCGATTATTTATCAATTCTGTACAATTTGAGTGAGCATGTTAAAAAGTGATGCCAAATTCTGATAAAAAAAATAAATAAAAATTTTTAAAAGTACTCAAGAAACAATTTAACAAGAATTGAAAATAGGTTCTAACAATATATTAGCACTGAAGCATGATTTAAGTAAGCAATGGAAAATTTTTCAAACAGCACAGGCACACAAAAAGTGTTGGCCTGTCAGAATTAACTCAATATTATGGGATAAACTAAAAAAAATCTTTAATAATTTCAGTTTTTAGAGATTATTTTAAATGTAAAGAAAGGAAATGTTCTTTATTATGAAGTACTGAATGTGTTCCAATAAGAATACGGTTATGAATTAAAAAAAAAAAACAAAATGGTGACTTTAGAAACAGAAGCAGCTTGATGACCGAGCAGTTCAGTACATAATTCTATATATAATTGAATTTTACCAAAATGACGCGGTAATGGATACATGACGTAAACGTCTAAATAGTCCAAACTTTGTCGTTACTTGACAAAACAATCGGATCAAAGAGATAAAGTAGAAGAGGTTACAACTTAAACGGAATTCTACGTCTACACTTACGATACTATCGAAACTGTTTCTTTTTTTTTTTTTAGAATTGACAAATTTTTGTACATCTCGAAAAATAAGCATGAACCGAAAAATGTTTCGATCAAAGTAGTCAAGTTTTGAAGGGGTCAAATATTGATGACCTTAAATTTTACCTTAAAATCTGTTTTCAATTTCCAGATGGCGAAGAATATTTTTCTACAGGAAACTTATCTTACGAACTTTAAGAGTATTATAAAACCAAAAAATGGGCTCAACATTAAAATATCCTTAAAACTAAAAATTACAAAACATTTCTTTTCGACAAGTAATATTCAAAAGCATGTGGACTATGACGTAACATGGTATTAATTCTCCAGAGCTGCTTGGATCATACCTGCCTCAAAGCAATTACAATTAGAGGATGCAAACAAGGAGGCGTCCTAACAACTCTACGTTGGTCCCTAGATAGTTTTCTATTTGAACTCAAAGAAACTGAAGTAGATGTGGTTAGGTATGCCGATGTCGTTAGAGTAATCATCTCTCGCATGAAAGTACAATGCCTGACGTTCTACAAGCAGCACTGAACACGGTGCAAAGATGGTGTTTAAAAGAAGGCCTCTCTGTCAACCCAAAAGACAATTGTTGTACCTTTTACAAAACGGCGATTATTATACCCTAAACCTGAAAGGTCAGGGTATATTAACTTTGTGCAAACGTTTGTAACGCATAGAACGAAGCGAGTCCGGTATAGAAAAGTATATATATTCTTGATCAGCGTCACCACGTGAGTCGAGCTATCTATGTCCGTCCGTCCGTCCGTCCGTCCGTCCGTCCGTCCGTCTGTGTGTTGTCCGTATACACAGGATAAGAAGAAGGAGTTGAGATAATTGGATGAAACTTGGTACACATGGTCACATGTACCCAAGGATCTGCACTATTGAATATTTTTGGAATCCGCCCACGGACACGCCTACCTCCCATACAACGCAAAAATTTAAAACTGCATAACTCAGCTAATAATAAGTCTACAACAACAAAACTTAGTATGTGTGTGTTTTATATCAACACAAAGATGTCTTTGAAAAATGGACGTTATCCGCTGACGGACACGCCCACCTCCCATACAACCCAAAAATTGAAAATGCAATAAATAAGCCTCTGTTTAACCTACAGAGCTAAAATTTGGCACGTATGTTTCTTATAACAAAAAAAAGATGGTTTTGAAAAATGGACATCGTCCGCCCACGGACACGCCTACTTCCCATACAACGCGAAAATTGAAAACTGCATAACTCAGCTAATAATAAGTCTACAACAACAAAATTTAGTATGTGTGTGTTTTATACCAACACAAAGATGTCTTTGAAAAATGGACGTCATCCGCTCACGGACACGCCCACCTCCCATACAACCCAAAAATTGAAAATGCAATAAATAAGCCTCTGTTTAACCTACAGAGCTAAAATTTGGCACGAATGTTTTTTATGACAAGACAAAGATGGTTTGGAAAAATGGACTTCATCCGCCCACGGACACGCCCATTTACAATTAATTTTTTTTTTTTTTTTTGAAAAGTGGGTTTAGGGTATTTCATAGTCGGCCTAGACCGACTTTAGACTTTCTTTACTTGTTTTTTTTTAATCTTACTTGCTCGGAACTCTTTGGAGAGAAAGTGATATCTCCAACTCGGCAAAGTACTTTCAAGTGGTGGCCCTTGACAGCAAACTGTCCTGGTATCTTCACATTGACCGCATTATTAGCAGCCTTTTTGTGGACTTGTAGAAGAATTTACGAAAAAAACTGGGGAATAAGCTCTAAGATGATGTGCAATGAACTTAAACGTTGATCGTTAGACTCACACTATCATATGCGTCTGTGGTGTGATGGTTGAAAACATTAAAATGATACTAGAGGGATCCTAGAGACTACGACCGTTCTCAACAACCTGGCTGCACGGAATAACAAAATTATTCTTAAGTGGATTTCTGACCACGTTGGCTTTGACGGGAATGAAAAAGCGGACTCTGTAGCCAAACAGGGAGCAGAATCATTGTTTACAGGGCCGGAACCGTTCTTTGGTGTTGGTGTGAATCTGTTCAAGCAGCACGTCAAAACAACCTCACTTCGCAAATGTCAAGATTATTGGAAGAACTCTTTCGGACAGATATGTACTAAACTAATATTCCAAGAACTATCACTTAAGAAATCAAAGTTCCATTTTAAATACAAAAAAACGATGTAATGTCGATGACCGGAATCATAACTGAACATTGTCAACTAAAGAAACATCTCCAAAAATGAATATCTCAACTGAATCACTATGAAGACTGTTTCTTGAGGATGAAGAAACCTCCAGACATATTTTTACTGAATATCCGGCTCTTTTTCAATTAATTTTAACAATAATAATTTATTTTCAATAATTTCATTGGTTTTAACAAATAAACAAGTTTAGTATAAAAATAAATAAATAAGTTTAAACAAGTTAAATGAAATAAACATTCACAGATCTGTCCCCCTTCCAGACCTTTCTAAAATAATAAAAAACCCACTTCCCACTTCAGCTCGGCATAGATCTGAATGACTTCGGCATAAATATGTATGTATATTAAGTAGTATTTATAAGCTTAATAAAAAACATCATAAATAAGTTAATAATAAAGATAATATTTGCGATATTTAGCAACAATAAAAAAGCTTGTTTATAAATAAATATAAACAAATAATGCAAAAATGTACATGAAAATTTAACTTGTTTTTTTTAAATGCACAAATCTTTTCGATCAACTTGATAACATTTCTATTTTAAAACTCAACAGAGAGATAAGAAAACAATATTTAAAAATAAAAACTTCATTCGATCTACCTCTTGAATTGGGTCATTTAGAAACGAGAATGTATTTAGAAACAGACGGACGCAACGTCTGCCTAGCTTTCAGTTTTATTAACTCCAACAACAGCTGCGCTGTTATCTATGTTATCAGCGCAGATTAAATGCAACACAAATAAATTGAACGAATTGATGCTTGTGATGTGAAGGGTTTCTGATTAAAACAACAAGCTAATATATGTTAACAAAAAAAAAAAACAACAATAAGAGTAAAAAAACAACTCGGTTAAATGTAGCAATTTAACAACAACTTAATTGCGCTAAAACCAAAACAGTGTTATCACATACAAACAACAATGTTGTTGTAATCAGCAGCACAATCAGGCTGAGCACAAATGAAGTAAGCAAACGGTTTTGAAATATGTTATTATATTATATTGTCAAATTTTTTTTAGATGACCTTAAAACTTACCGAGAGGGCATATTATTTATAATCTTATCCGTAATAAATCCAGAGCGATTGCATCGTTCAACAAAACGATCCAATATAATGTATGCTAATGGCACATCCAAAACAATGTCAGCCATATCATCGAATACTCGTAAAAAGCCCTGGTGGAAGAGAACAAAAAACAACAAAGATATAAATAGCAGAAAGAAAAGAAAAATCTTGTCTAAAATCCAAGGCTAGAATGGGCTAAAGAATAAACTTATGTTCATAATTGAATTCTCACCTGCTCCATGCCAGCAGGAAGTACCAAGCAGGCCTTATCCAAGGACGACAACAAATCGCACATAGCCTCCTCTGTAGTTTGACTCAATGATTCCAGCGTCATGACAATTGCCTAAGATAAAAAATTAAAGAAAACCAAAATCATCAAACCAAGTGATTATCTCTGGCAACTCAACGCAACTATTCAAAGCACGTTATGTTCTAACTAAATGAGGCTACAAATATTATGGTACGCACCTCATAGACAAGTTCATGATGGAAATGTGGAACCTCAAGGGCACGCAAACAACGATGTGCCTCTTGTATATCACGTGATGACAAATACTCCTTCAGCAACAAAGTCATCTGTTTGGTAATTGTCTTGACTGGTCTCAGTGGACCGCCCATGCCCCATACATTGTCCAAGTGAGCCCAGCCCTGCTTAATGTGCAATAAGGTGTCAGCACGACGTATGGCAGCAGCTGCATGCTCATTAAGTGCTTCCAGATCCGTTGGTTTAGTAACGAATTTTGGTGGAAGACAATCATCGGCTACGGCGCGTGCCAAATAGTTGCCTAATATAGCATATTATAATTAAAAGAAACAAATTAGTTGAATGATTTTTGTTTTTTTTTTTGTTTTTTGTTAACAAAAATTGTAGGCATATAAAAATAAATATGTAGCACGCCGATTTAGCACAGGAATTAACTACAAAATTTTATGTTTGTATCTTTATTAAAAACAAAAATTTCTTTGCGATTTGCCATTGTGTGCTATTATGTGCCGATTTTTAATGTGAAGTAAGCTCCGCCATTAACTTTTTTCTGAATTTTAGAAGATGTGATGTTATGTGTTCAAGTTGCACTGCAATGTGCCACTGAAAGTTTTTAAAAAGTAGCCTTCTTGAATTTCAAGTTTTTTTTAATTTGGCTGCCCTCAATTAAATCCAAGAATTTCCAAAAGAAATAGCATGCACCAAAGTCATTAATTAAACACTAAGCAATTACTTATTTTTATTTAACCAATTAAACCTACAGTTTAAACAGTTTTGACTCTCTTAACAGCATATCGAAGCACAACTTCCAAATTTTTCAAAATTTTGGTGCGAGCCAAATTATTAATTATTATCCAATGCGTGATATAAAAGCACACATCGAGCACAATGCAGCACATAACTTTTTTAAATTTTAAATAAAACATGTCGAAGCAAATATTTTAAACAAACATTTTTAGCACTCAGCACATTATATATAGCTTCTGTCCGCAACTTACCCAAAATAATCGGTGCCTCTGGCGTATCCAGCGTCAGGTCTGGCAAATTTTCGAGCAAGATGTCAAAACCTTTCTCAATATCCTTTGCCGTTATGACTCTGCCATACAGATCGGATATTAACACCGATGTCATTTCTCGCTGCGAATCCTTATGATCCATAGAAATTTCAACTACAACGCTGGTGACATATGGCCTCAAGGGACCCGTCAAAATCTCATCCAAACTAACAGCCACCTCATGTGGATCACCATGCTCGAAATATTCCAGCACAAAGGGTTCCGCCAACTTGAAAAATTCTGCGGGCGTTATATCAGGTATTACTTCGCGCAACTCGATATTCTTTTCGTTGCATTCGCTATCATAGTTAGGATCATTTTCATCCTCATACACTTCTTCCAGAGCCTCAGAGCCGAGTATGCCCCAGACACCTTTGCCGCCAGCACCACCCTTTTTGGGCAGTCCCCTGCCATGACCATTACGCGGACGGCGGCTGTTCTTCCAGCGTCTATGTGGCACAATATAGCTCGCAACACCATTAATGGCGGGCACAGAAGGTCCATTAACGGCGCTATTCGTCTCACCTCGACTGTTTTGTCTTTGAATGAGACGCTTAGCCTTCTTCTTGATGCGATCATGAGCATCGCCCACTGGAAGCGGTTTTTTCATATGACCATTTTGCCCCTTCGGTGAACCCGAGCTGCCGTTAAGTTCAACGGCTTCAACTTCGCCATTTAACTCACGTTCCACGGAGCTTTCACGCGAATCGGTATCACCGTTTTGATGAGAAATTTCAACTTCCATTTTCAATGAGTGCAAAATAAGTTTTAGACAAAATTTACAGTCGTTGTTTCAAAAAGTATTTTGATTATGACGGCGACGTGCAGTTTGTAGTGTGGTTTAAGATGATAACAAAACTACCGACTACAAAACTTGCTGGTGGCTTTAATGATGAGTGTCAGGTATTTAGGAATCCAGTGTTGTTAGCTAAAAATAAAAAGATGAATCAAATGGAAAATATTAAAAAGTTGAATTATAAAATTGGATAAATAAATTTAAAAAATTCAATAAAATACTCTTAAAACGTTTTTGAAATCTTTAGGGCCGTTTTATTCACTTCTATAACTCGAAAGTTTAAAATAACTCTCAAGTTTTCAATATAAAAATTCTAAGGGCCGTTTTATTCACTTTTATAACTCGAAAGTTTTGAATAACTTTCAAGTTTTCCATACAAAAATTCTAAAGTTATTGATAACTCTCGAGTTATAATAGTGAATAAAACGACCCTAAAGTTATTGATCTCTCAAGTTATAAAAGTGAATAAAATGGCCCTTATTGTATCAAAAAAAAAAAAAATGTATTTTTCAATTCTGAGCTTATATTTAAATTATTTTAAAGAATCTGAGAGAAATTTTATATGAACAAAGTAATGGAGAAGGGGAAGAGGTGAATTAAGCAGTCATTACATTTTCTGCCAGCCACTTTCTTGAGTCTTTTAACTTACGACTTGTGTCTCATAAGTATAGAATAGTCAGATATATTTATATCGATATTATCATATAAATATTTTCTGAGTTTGTTTTCTGGCATTTAAGTATTTAAAGTACTACGACAAATATCTGTTGCACTGCTGTGTAATAAAAAAAAAAACAGATTTAATAACATTTTTTGTAGTCAAAACAAATTTATTATTCTTGACCATAATCCATGACTGTCAATAGAGCAACTTTTTCATTGGCTAGATACTTTTCTAGCTGTCGTTTATTAATAATTTTCATTGACGTCAAATCAAACCGCCTAGATTTCAAAAACAAGACGTCGACGACATTGCCTTATAGCTTGGTTTTTGTCTGTTATTCTTATTTTTCTAATAAAAATAAAACAAAAACTGGCAAAAACCACAACAATTGTTTACATTAAGCTGTACAATGCTAAGCCAACCACTACCAAGTCAAGGTAACCAACCAAGGCTTGAAGTAGGCATATTTATAGAAATATGTTAAGGGGGGAAGCTCGTGTAAACAGAATTTTACCCGAATTTAAGAATTTAAACGAAGAAGTGTATTATGGGTCAAGTCTTTTGACTTTTGGGCTTCGGACGAGCTTTCTACCATTAGGGCCAATGCGATTGAACTTTGTTTCATCACTCCACAATATGTTCTTCCTCTGGTTGACTGTCCAAACTGCAAAAATACTGTCAAAACTCAATACGGCGTTTTTTTTTTTCAAGCGTTAAGATAGGTTTCTTGCGTGCCAGTTTTCCTTGGTTCAGCTTTTGATAATCGGGCGATATTTCACTCAATATGTACTGAAGTTTGAAAACTATCCTTTTTGAACATTTCAATTGGGTCCTTGTGTTTGTATGATATAGACATGGGTAACGCAGCGTTGCGTTGCGTTATTGAGTTGAAGCATTTAAATGAGTTGCTGTGTTGATACACTTCTCTTAAAAAAAGTAACGCAATGGCGCATTAATACAAATGCAATACTCAAAGCAAAGCAAACAGCAAGAAAAACATTGAAAGCAAATGTACAAGTTGTACGGCTCATCGAGCACAGTTGGAAAAGACAGAAAGTTGAATCATACAAAATAAAATATGCTTGTCTTAGGTCTGTTCCCGTACTCTAAAGTTTTAGTCCAATTTACCAGTTTTTACCAGTTTTAGTCCGAGAAGCGTTCCCGTACACGAAAAAATGGTAAAAGAGAGTGCAATCGAGAGAGTGAAACATTTCCCCTCCTTGTCAAAAGTTGCAAGTTTTAGTCCGAGAAATTTCTTCGGGTAAAAATGGTAAAAGTGTCAAACAGCTTAAAATCAGCTGTTTACAAGTTAGCAAAGAAATTGCGATACATCAAAACTTATTTGAAACTATTAAAATGGAACCCAGAAACATGGGAAAATGTATAAAAACTAATATAAATTCTTAACTTGAGAAGTAATTTCAATATTATTAAAAATCTTTTGCACTTCGTCTGCAATGCCGATGCTTCACATCAAGGCAATGATGGACAAACTATCTTATTTGACAGTTTTTACAATTTTAGTCCGAGAAGCGTTCCCGTACTTTTTTGTGTTTTTCTCTATTTTCGAAAGATTTTTTCTCATTCTCAGACTTTTGACAGTTTTACCATTTTTAGTCAAAAAAGTACGGGAACAGACCTATTATATAGAAAAGAGGTTGTGGGGAAGATGCTGTTAAGCATTTATTCTTGGAGCATGTCTGATTGTATAATGCTTGAGCACACATGTGTGAATTTATTTCAAGTTGAACATGTTCGATTAAAAAAGTTAAGCAAACTTAAATCCAACTTCAAACTTGTTTTGTCCACCAGAAATGTGTGTGTATCTGTTTGAAAGCTTGATTTAATGACAATAAAACACAACCATCTGCTTAATTGCTTGAATTTTGGGTTTTTATTATTTGGTGGATGCTGAAATCTGCTCTTTATTTAGTTAAATTTTATACTAGCTTCTATTAATTATATTCTTATTAATGAATATAGCCAGAACATTAAATATTGTAAGAGAATTTTGATGTTTTTTTACTTTCTATGTATGAGCTCTTTACCACATGACTTAACGCACTATGCAATTTTTTACTATGAAACTTTCTGTGCTGATACGCGTCTTGATGATACAGACATAACATTTTGAACAGCGGCATAACGCAATTGCGTTAACGCATTTCGCCGATACAGTTAACTGCGCTTGAGTTAGAGTGTCAACGCTGCAATTTTTACGGCGTTACCCATGTCTAGTGTGATAGTGTCTAGCGCTGTTTCAATTCAATAATTGCCTTGTGTCTGGTATGCAGCTCTTGGCTTCTCCCATTTTATGAATTTTCAGTTATCGCTTACAAAGAGCTACCATCAGAACGTGTCACTTAAATAACTTCTTAAGGACCCTCGATAAGGATCTGATTTAGACTTTGAAACTTTGTATATAAATGTTTCAGATGGTATAAGAATTTTCGGTAACATAAAAAAACCTGAAAAAAACACGACCCCCTTAAATGAGCAACATTTTGATATTTTCGTCATTGCGGTTGACAGAGGCTTAAAAATAGCACCTACCTTTATAAGCTGTTACCAGACAACCAACACCTTTTATTTCAAACACTTTAACCCTTAACTGGTACACTAGATATGTGGGTGCATCGTACAACTGTTTAAAAAACTAATTTATTTGTAATTTCTGTAATTTAAATAAACAAAAAAAAATACGTTCTTAAAAAAACAGAGCCATGAATTTGTAATTAAATTTTTGTAACATTTTTAGTTGGTGTAGACCCAGAGACTCAGATTTTAAGATGTGACAGGTAACAGTTAAGGGTTAAATACGCAAACTCACAGGGAGTCAGGCTTGTAAGTTGTGTCAAAGAACATTTATAACGATTCAGCAAAAGTTATCTAAGTTTGTGTAGAAGTTCTTTAAAAAGTTCCACGGTGGTCAATTAAAGCAGAATTTTGGTATTTCTTAAAGGTTTTTAGTGTCTCATTTACTTCACCCTATTATGTAAGTATCACCATTTTTTTAACCATAGAACATCATAAAACAAAATAAAAACGATAAAAATCTGCTACATCCATCCGACCAACAAGGAATGCATGTAAAATGTACAGACGATAAAATAACAACAAATGCAGTATTATGGTCATTTGTCGTAAGGACAGACAGACAGCTTCGGTGGATAGATAGACATAACATGCGCGCAACACCATTGCCACACCCTCTAGCAGGGGGCAATCGACGGACTAGGCAGCAGTACCGAAGATGGAACTGGAAGAAGAACAGCAGACAAAATAAAGAAATATGAATACGCAAAAATAATATCAAGGTTAAACCGGGCAAAATAAACATAAAACCGGTTACAACATCTGATGTTTGTATACATTCAAGTATATAGTATATATGCACTACATACATACATATATTCTAAAAAGTTGTTTGTGTATTAAAAGCGTCTAAATAATACGTGTTCGTTCAGCTATATATGAAGTATATAACTTTGAAACCAAACAAAAACAAATCGCAGCTGCTTCAAAGCGAAAACAAACAACAATAACAATAAAAAACAAAACAAGAATGAAAGCTTCTGGATGGCCAGAAGAATATCTTACAGCATAGCGTACAACAATGTAATGCTTGAGTACTAAAGTAAGCCAGAAATTGGAGAAGAAGTTTGGTCAGAAAAATACAAGTCAGTCTGGCCAAAGAATAAAATATATAAAAACAACTCGACATAACCAGTGTACACAGAGAATAACAACACCATAAAACAGTGGCTGACTGGGTGAACACTAGATGGTGGTGGTTGTAGTGGAAGAAATATCAAACACAATCTGGCAACATCCACTAGATATGAAGAAAAAAGAAAAAAAAAAGCCGTTCATGAGTTGAATTTATTTCCAAAAAATTTTAATAGCCTCCAAAAATCGCCTTGTTGTAATCGGACTTCTTATGATTTACTCTTGTTGGTTGGTTTAGCTACGCCATCTTCAGAATCTGAACAAATAATAACAATTAACAAAATTAAATAAAATTCTAGGGGTATTCACGATTCAGTGCACTTGCCAGTGTAGTTGAGGACTTGAGGACTTGTGCAGTTGTGCAGTTAGGTTTTCGTGAGCACACCAAAATTTTAATTGAGATTATTATTATGATTTTTATTGAGATTATTAATATGATTTCAATGAGATTATTATTTATCAAGTAATTGGTACTTAAACTCTTAAATGTTGCATCACTATTTCAAACCCGTCAAATTTTTCAATGTACACAACTACACAACTGCTCAAGTCTTCAAGTCCTCAAGTTTAAGGCAATAGTAGAAATGTAGTTGTGTAGATTTTTGACGTACGTATATTTTGTTTTTGTAAAGTGCACAAGTCCTCAACTACACTGTCAACTGCACTGAATCGTGAATACCCCTTCTATTTCATATAAGAACATTAGAGGGTGCTTACAGTATGAGAGGACAAATTGAGAACAAAGCTAGTTTTTATATATTCTGAACAAATTTGAATACATAAAAGTCAAGCTTTATGCTCCGCAAATAATATCGTTCAAACTGTAATAGTTGCTTGATTTTACAGTGCTTCCAAACTTTTTAACTTATATTATCTGAAAAAATATCAGCCTGAAAGTATACACAAAAAAAATTATTTCATATAAAAAGTGATGTGTATAAATTTACTCTAATGCATTCAGCCGTAGGATGGGCTTTTATAATAGTTTTTTATAAATCCAGAAAATTTTTACACATTGTTAATTTGACTCGAGAATATCAGTGTCGACAAGAAATAATCGGTAAATTATTATTTTTATTGCATTCCTCGCAATTTTGATGGTTGCACCTTGAAAATTAAGTTTTTAAGGCCATAAAATCTAAACAGCATAAGTCAGGGATCCCCGATTTTAGGTAGCAATTTTATTCTTTAAAATGCTCTCCTGAATTTCACTTTAGCTGTTCCTTCTTGACACAGACATACACTAGTTAGAAAAATTTTGAGTACAAAAAATGATCTTATCGAATTCTATCAAAAAAATCCATCAAAATGAGAATAAAGGAACATGAATTTTTTAAAATATTGGCGAATCTTACGGTCCAATAATCACACGCTCAATTGAATTGAGATTTGGGGACTGGTGTGGCGTTTTCAACTGGTTTGGGGCATAATGAAGCAATTTAAGTTTGACAATTTACGAATTTTGCTTTGGCTCGTTATCTTATTGGAAGTTGGACACATTCTCTAAACTCAATTTTTCCGAATTCCGCTTTAAATTTGCCTTAAAAATTCTTTAAGATATTTTCATTACGCCATTAGGGGTTTTTATGAACTCCAATTTGGCGTACACCACTTTCAGCTATGCACTTATTATTTCACCGCGTATATGTTTAACGGTTGCCGCAATATTCTCCTTTTTAAGAAGAGTGCATGGTTTTTCCAGACGAATTTTACGTCTTTTGACTCTCTTCAAAAACTCTTCATTAACTCTCTTCAAAAAAATTATCTTCTGCCAAAAGTCTGGTGCACTGATGATTCTCTTCTTTATGTACACAACATTTATAATCCTCTTTTTGCGTGCAACATGACTACGGTATCCATTATTTTAAAAAATTTTGACTTTTAGCGCATACATTGAATATGGGCATCTCCCAGTGGCACGGACGCGACATTCGCACGGTTTTAATTACTCGAAAAACAAGAAAGAAACAAAATGAGCCGATATGTATTTCAAGTGTTCTAACGCGATGAAAAGTGCTACATTTTATAAAAATATTGGCAAGATTTAGTACAAATTAGTACAAAATAATAAGCAATCATTAAATGGAACGGACGCGACAAGTTTGTTTAAGCTCGTATAGCAATATGCAAAATTTAACTAATTTTGAGAACTTTTTTTTATATATATAATATACATGTTAATGGAGTTCAAAGGGTAACTATTCTTCGTAGACTTATGTAATATTAGAATTATCTCTTTCCTTTTTTAAATAGATATAGCACGAATACGGACGCGACATCATGGACGCGATAAATTTTTCCAACAGTAGTAAAATACAAGTTACATAGCAGTAATACTAATCAAAATAAAAAATAAAGTTAAAAGCTGTTAAGAGTGTTTTATTTTAATGTTTTTCTTCACTTTTGGTGGAGCTTTTTTGGGAGATACATATGTAAAATTTCATTCTGATCGTCAATTTAGACGATTAATGCAGACGGCAGCATTCACCCAAAGACCATGACAAAAGATGTGGGGTGGATGCCATAACATGTTCTTCCTTGATCACAACTACTAAAACCAAGACAGTTGCTGAAAACTTCGTGTACATTAAACGATGAACCTCTTTAGAATTCGACCAAAAACACTTGTCATATTTCTTATTGAATTTTTGGTTTATTGGTTGTTGGAATATATGCTTCAAAGTTATATTTAGTGTCCGACCGAAACCAAAATTTTGGCCGAAACCGAAACCGAATTTCGGCCATTTTTGTAATATTCGGCCGAAACCGAAACCGAAACCGAAACTGAATGTCTACATGAAAATTGTTTTAAAAACAATTTATTTTTTTAATTTGTAAGTTAAAAGCTTTCAAAAACATAACATTTGCAACAGATTATAATAACGTATATATTCGATAAATATTCTTTTGCCTTTATTCATAAAAATTTACGAACCTCTTATAAAGCTTTACAAAAAAAATTTCAAAAACAGTAGGGGAAGAGTGGCATGAAAGAGCCAGTTATAAAAAAAGTTACAAAAAATATAAAAATAATTAAAAAAATTATAAAAATTGTATCAAAAGTACTTTTTCATTCATTTTTGTACGTAATGCCATTCAATATTGTCCAGAATCAACACTATTCTTGGACTTGTAGCCATTTATAAAAAATATGAAATTCGGCTCTTTCATAACACATAGGCATTGAAAGAGCCAACCAAAGTTTTGAAAGAGCCAACTTCTTATTACAAGACTTAACACGAACAATAACGAATGTTTTATTGAAAATATTTATTGTTATTATAAAAATTATTTTTTTTACAAAAATAAATAAATAAATTCAAAACTAAAAAAAAAAAAAATAGGTCAAAAACTTAAAAATATTTTCAGCTAACAAATTTGATCGCTTTGAAAAAAATCTATAATAATAACACCTATTCCAAAAACAAAATAAAAGGTTTCAAACATTTAAAAACATTTTTGACAAAAATAATTTATTATTAATTTAATAATAAATTTATTTATTTATTTAATTTAATTTAAATAATTTATTTATTTTTACGCCACAGTATTTATGTGCCCAACCGCTATAAATTTTACACTGAAACCGCAACCCGGCTCTTTCAAAACATATTGTCCAAAAAAACATAACCTCAAAAATGAGTATGAAATCAAGATTTTACCGGCAAAATAAATATGTTATGGGTAGGCCTAATATATCCATAAAATTATATTATAATAATACTACTGTTAGTTTTAAAGGTGAAGACGTCAAAAAACAAATAAAATGTTCTGAAAAACTTACTTAATGATGAAGAAATCCTAAATACGATGCACCAACGCCGTTTATTATCAGTGAACTGTCAAATGTTTGTGGGTGCCATTTGGCGAGTATTGCTTCTTAAAAATTATATTTTAAGAAGCATTCGTATGAAAACTACCGCGTAAATCGTGGTGGCTCTTTCAAAACTTGGCTCTTTCATGCCACTCTTCCCCTATCCATAAACGTCCAATAACGACAAAAATCTCTTATAAAGGCTTCTTAAATGAGTAAAACAAAAAACATTTCAAAATATTGAAAATAAAAATTATAAGTGACAATTTTATCACAGAAGAACATAGATTAAACAATCTTTTGACTGTTTGCATGTCAAAGTATTGATAAAATTGTGACAAATAAACAAAAAATTATTGAATTTATCAAATTCACGAACCATTCTTGGCACTGTTCCCATTTCAAATTGAGAGTGTTCCTATTTTAACAAATAAGCTGAGACAATATTTTTATGAATAACAAAATTTTAAAAAACATTTTATCTCTAAAAAGATTTTTGTCTATTGAGCACTTTAAATCTATTTCAAGATATTTTTATGAATATGGCCGTTTGAATATTAATGTTCAACTTTAAAATAATAAATATGGAGATCATTTTAATGCCACTTTAAGGAACTTTTTAGTATTTAAAGTTAAATAACTAAATATTAGAATCTAAAAAAAACTACATTTATCGTTTTGTGCTGGACTCAACTCACACGGTCAATCAAATGACTGAATTTCACGTTTTTGTTCTACTTAACACCATTTAAAATTTTGATGAAAGCGAACTCACATCTACCATTGAAATATATGTAAAAACCGAATTAGTAGTGTCCGATCAAATATTCGGTTTCGGTTTCGGTTTCGGCCATATTGATGCCGAATAGCCGAAACTGATTAAAAGGGCCGAAACTGGCCGAAACCGAAACCGAAACCGAATATTCGGTCGGACACTAGTTATATTACTTTATAAACTGTTCTCTGACCAGAAAATTAGATATTGATAAACATGGAAAGGTATGAAAAGGTAAACATGGCTCTCTTCATGGGTAATAAATCTTAAGCTAGGAAACTGAGTTAGCGTTCATCCGTCAAATACTCATTTACATATCAATTGTCCGGTAAATCACTTTTAAGTCTTGAATCCTTAACAAGCTCGAAAAAGTATAAATAAAGAAAACAAACACGAGCTTTAGTGAAGCTTTTCACAATAATCCAAAGAATGCACTTTCCCCTCTTAAGATCTAACAAAAAATTTTATAAATACATGGATCAAATTCAAAGGTTTCAAGGAGCAGTGTTTCATAACAGGAACCTTGAAGCTGAAGAATTTAGTTTAGAACAAAATTTAGTTTTTCCTAAATGCCAGTTTCAAAAATTCAAGATGACAGACTCGGGTTTTGAGTTGGAAGTTCAAGAACTCATCGATATAAACCAGGTTTATGAATATGAGTCAAAAGTAAAGTTTTCGAAAATGCACACTTTTAGGACATATGTAGGACAAATTTTTTTTTAAGCATTAAAGTAAATCTATTGTTTTTAAAGGCCCGAAACTATTAAAACAATTGTTTTTTATAAAAATTTCATACGAATGTTTATTATATAAATAAAAACTGTTAATTCCTGTTGTAATTTTATTAAATAAAGAAAAAGACTCTGGTGAAAACATGAAATTTAAAGAAGAAATATATAATCAAAGATCATAGTTATTTGTTTAAGAGATCATGGGTCTACAGATAGGTTATGGGTGTATTGCCGCATAAATTTTGAGATTTGTACAAAATTTTGTTTCAAATACACATGGAACATAAATCTTATGAAATGCATAGGTAAGCATAAAAAACAAATGACTTTTTATATAATTATTTTGCTTTTTATTTTTGGCTGGTGAAACAGTTTTAGAACCACCTAAAGGTTTTTGCAAAATTTTCGTGCTGTCGTAAGTAAACAAAATTAAAATTAATGAATGAATGAGGGTTCCATTCATGCATGCATCCATTCATTCCTTCATTCATACAAAATAAGCCGGTGCACCATGCTTTGGAAGCGAACCTTAACCATAAGTTTTTTAGGAAAGGGCCGCGCTTTTCTAATATATGTACAATAACAAAAATGTATGTATGTGTATGATGAGCGTATTATTACTACTAGATACACCCAGCAGATGCGGTTACAGTTATAGTCTTATATACAGCTCGACAGTTATATATTATGTAGCATATATTAAATGTCTGCCTACATATATAAATACTCTTGAACATACATATATATCGACCTTGAATTTGCTCACAAGAGGGAGTTTTTCGAAGCTTCGCCTTGAAATTGCGCCGTAGTTGAACATTTTTGCCATATCTATACAAACAGTTAAAGTTGAACAACAACAGCAACATCAAGTTCAGAGAGCTTTGCAGCATTGCGCCTTCGTATCCTTAAGGACGAGCTTGGAAATTGCTGTCGGTGCTGCAAATACTCTATAGTCAGCAAAATTAATTTAATTTGATGGGCATCCTGAACTTTTTTTTTTTACTTTTTATTTTTTATGGTACTGTGTAAATCGGTATATTTTGCGTCGCAAAACAAATTTTTGTTTTGCATTTTGTGCTTTATATTTTTATTGTTGTTTATTTACTGAGTTGTTATCAGCGGTTGGGGGCTTGCTTGCTGGCTGGCTGGCTGGATGGTGGCTATTTGGTTGACTGCTACTGCGGGGGGCTGCTATCACGTACGCCACTGTCTGTGAGTGGGGGTATACATATTAAATATGTACGAGGAGGAGCTGCCAGTGTGTGTGTTCAAAAATAAAATCAACAACAACACATGTTTGTCTGCTGTTCTTTAATGTAAAAAAAAAAAAAATAGAAAATATTTTCTCTCCATATATTTCGTTAAGTACAACGAAATTGTGTGTTCTTTATTTTTATTTTTTCGTCTTATTTGAGTTGTTATTGTTTATATAAAAACATACATACCGATCTATACATATATTTACTGATTTAAAGTTGTTTCTTTGTCGATTTGTGTGTCGAAAATTTAATCAGAATGTTTTGTGATCGAAAAAAGCAGCAGCGTTTCGTTGACACACCTTAAAAGACCGGCTTAACACGTTGTACCGACTACACATTTATTTTTTTTGTAACGTTTTCAAAATGTCATTTAATTTTACAAATGACATTTGCTTTTTACAAAATGTCAAATTAATACATTGAAACAGAAAATGATGCATTCTAAAGTTTAATCTAAAACGGCGAACATGAGTCAAAATCGTTAGTCAAGCGACCAAAAGTATGCTTTCTTTGTAAAACTAAAAAAAAAATAAACTTAACAGTTATTTTTAATAATATATTTAAATCAGGGACCGTACCGGTTATAGTTTTTATCAAAAAAGTCAAATATTAACTGTTATTTTTTATTTTACTTTTATTTTATCGGTCAAAAATAACAGTTATTTTCTGCCTTTTATTTTTTCGGTCAAAAATATCAGGCAATTTGTGTTTTTTCAAAGGCCATTTTAAAAACAAAAAAATTATCGATACCATTATTTTGGTCTCATCGGTGATCACGTTTTACATATGGTATCAAAAGTTTTTTAATCGGACAAGCGGCCTTCAAAAAAACACAGATTGTCTGATATTTTTGACCGAAAAAATAAAAGTCACAAAATAACTGTTATTGTTGACCGATAAAATAAAAGTCAAAGATAACAGTTATTTTTGTCTGAAAAAATAAAAGGCAAAAAATAACAGTTAATTTTTAACTTTTATAGAGTCAGTCGAAAATTTAAAAGGTAATGTATCATAATGGTATATTTGAAAATGTCCTTCGACAATTTTTTCATTGTCTTTTTCATTCGAAAATTATAAAATAACAGTTATTTTCGGTCCCTGATATAAATAGATAAAATTTAAAAATAAATGCATAAAATGAGTTTTTAAATTGAAAATAACCAAGAAAGGCAGATGAAAAAACAAGCGTGATAAATTTTAATTAACACATAACACGTGTTGGGCAAAACAAAAACAAATAAAAAATGTTAATCGATTGAATAGGTATATAAAAAATTCAAAATATTGCTGATGAAGACAAAAATTAAAAAAAAAAAAAAACAACTCATAAAAAGAATGCATAAAGTTACAAAAATAGAGAATAAACAAAATTAATACTAAAAAATCAGACCAATCAAAAGAATAGCACGATTGAGCAGTGCCGACTATAGCGACTTGGCTAGAGGCCAAGATATGAAACTCAAAATTTTCCATTCAAAAACTGTTATCAAACTAACTTTATGTAATAAATAAGAAGGGCAAAAATAAAGCTAAAAAAAAAATACTGACGACGTGTTGCTATTGAATTTTTGTTTTTATTTTGTTATTTCTCGGTATTTGTTATTGTTTGTTTAGTCAATAGTTACAGCATAAATATTGAATTCTTTAAGTGCTTTTTGTCTTTATTTTTGAATTTGTGCATTTTACTTTTTCGACTATAAATTTGTTTTTGTTTATACCGGCTTTTAAGCAAGCAATACAGCTGCTGCTGCTGCTGCTGAATTTCAATTGCAATGCAAATGCCTACTTTTGAGCGGAAATTGTTGTCTGGCTGGCTGAATGTTACTTCAGAAATTAATGCCTTGAAATTCAATTTGGCCATCCCCTACCTTTGCTGTCAACTTTCGATTATGTTGTCTAGACACAACTCCGGAAAGCATCACCCTTTTTAACATTATTACATCGATGACGAAATATTTTTGTACACATAAAACACAACATTTAGGCACATGACAAAAACATGGCAATGACAATGTTCTGGAAGTGTTCCAAGCCAACAACTCTTAAGGTTTAATTTTTGTAAAAAAAACTCGCTTTTTGATTGACATAAAATTTGGGGTTGGGAGAGATTTGAATTGTTCGATTATGAGTTCTTCTCAAAAGTAAAAATTTTCTAAAAAATTTAGTTTTTAGAATTCATCAATCGTTAAATTTATAAAATATGCGTTTTAATTTCAAAATTTTAACTTTCCAGGTTAATATCTTAGTCGAATTTTAACGGTTTTCCAATTTTTCTAATTATTTCTAAAAGTTGGTTAAATTTTCTTTCAAATGTGATAAAAATTACATCAAAGTTCTAACCAAAAGTATATTTAATGAATTTTCTTAATATTGTCCTTAGTTATTTAGCGTGTTTTTCAATCAAATGCCAAGAGAGAGAGAAAAAGCTATTTCAACTTGAATGCTCTGAATCCTGGAGAAGAGATATCGTGCAAGCCACAAGAGACCGTACGTTCACGACCTCATATATGCAGCATACATGCAGTGGTGGAAAAAATGGTGGAAACGTTAATCTTCTTCAACAATTTGTTCAACAAAAATTTTGTTTTCATAAGTAATTACACTGTACAACAAAACTGAAGTTTTTAAAAATCCCAAGAGGTTTCACAACGGTTTCGTAAGGTTTTGGGTTCGCTGAACCCGAATCTGAAGTCAGAACTTTTGGGTCACCCTAGGGTTTCGAGCTACAGGGGAGGCTGAACCCTAACCCCCTACTGTTAATGCAATCAATATGACCAACCCTCATTACTTTTTCAAAAGGAACATTTTTTGCCTTGGAACCCATCTCCTCCGACCCCTCCCCTCCTTATAGAGGCTCCCATACAAATTTTATGATTTTCATATATTTTTTATATGAACTTTCTTATTCAAACGAAAAACGTGTTATTAATAAAGTATGTGGATAAATTCTTTTCTCAGGTATTTAATAAATTTAATAAAACCTATTAACTAACTATTCTATACACTACAACTATTCTATTCCTATAAACTGACCTATTCACTGAATGTCTGAATGAACTGTCTGTCACAGAATGAGGTAAAAATATTACACCAATATACTACACCAAAATATTCTTCTCAGTCTACGTTGATCATAACAAAGGAACAGATAAATATATTTCTTATTATTTGTTCTTACTTTATTTATCGACCTTCGACTTCGTTTGTAGTTTTGTCTTTCGTTGTTCAGGCTTTAGGTCCGTTTTTATCATATAAAAATATCAGTTTTTATTATAAACTAATTTTATTTTATATCTTAACCAATATTTCGACTTCAATCGGAAGTCATCTTCAGGGTTATTGAAATACATATTCAACACTTTAACAATTTTAAACTTACATTTAAAAAATGTTTAGTTTACATTTAGATAAAAAATTTTTAAACACTTTTACAAACAATTAGAACATAGAATATAAACATGACTTATCCAAGCATTTAAACACTATAGACTAATAAAACAGTGTCGTCGGTCTTCCTTTGATTTTCCACATATCGTCTCTATAGGTGAGCACATTTGTCCGTGTCTGTTTAGTCTTTTCTCTGGAGGTACATTTATAATATGTAGCATTTCCAGTGTGTACCTTCTATAATAATTGGGCTCTTGTTGCAGGATCTTCACATTGTCAAAGTCGGGTGTATGTTTTAGTTTTTCGCAGTGGGCCGCTAATGCT
Organism: Tetanocera ferruginea; assembly: GCA_958299015.1. NCBI lineage: Eukaryota > Metazoa > Arthropoda > Insecta > Diptera > Sciomyzidae > Tetanocera > Tetanocera ferruginea. The sequence goes on along the minus strand of OY282643.1, from coordinate 11,249,396 downwards.
GATTTTTGCCCAATTGGTCTTGAAAGTGCTTTTTGGTCCGATTTGTGAGCAGATATTCCCTTCCGTTGTTTGTTTTTTGTTGTCCCAACATATGCCTGGTCACATACGTAGGACCCGTCTGCTTTAAAAGTGATCTTGTATATCACGATCGCTTTGTCTAGTTTGTTTATTTTCGTCTTCATATTTCTATAATGTTGTTGTACTGTATTATTCGTCTTAATCACAATTTGAAATTTCTGCTTATCATATATGTCAGATTTGAACAACGTTCTGAAAAACCTGGGATGTTTGTCATCGATTTATACGTTTAAGTTTCTGTGTTCCTTTGTTTTTTAAATTTTCCCTTCTTATAATGGTTAATTAAATCCTCTGTTGTTTTCTTTGGAAAATCATTTTTGCGCAAAATTGTATTTATTTTCTTTACGTTTGCTTTGTGAAATTCTTCGTTACTGATGTCAAGTATTATTCTTATAGAGTTGTTTGCTGTGTTCATTATTATTCATTTTGGATGTTTCGAGCAAACAATTTATTAGACGTCCTGAGTACATAGGTTTTTGAAACCAGTCAATTGTTAAGAAGTTTTCCGTTCTTATGATAATTGTGTCCAAGTATGGTAGCTTTCAATGTTTCGTTTATTTTGTCAGTTCTTACAATAGCAAATAGGTCATCTACATATTTGGTTAAAAGGTTAGGTTTTACTTCTAACGTCTCTGTTGCTGTGTCAAAAAGTTCTTCCATAACTATGTCAGCTATTACAGGTGATGCTGGTGATCCCATTGGCATTTCTTTTTGCTGAGCATATATAATGTCTTTTAGCTTGAATATAAATTATTAAAGATTACAGGATATCCCCAGATGGAATTAATTCCGTATATAAAAGGATGTATAAGTGAAAAAATAAATTATTTAATAACTGCTAGTATTGATTCATATCGATATTTAAAATTAAACTTAATATTGGTATTAACCAAGTATTTAAATAATATATGTAAAATATTGAGGTAATTCTATTGAATTATACAATGCTTGTTTGTTTTTGAATTATTTGTGTGTTCAGCGTTCTTTCGAAGTGTTGTATTAATGATGCTCCACAGCTTTCTTGCATCATTCCCGGATTTTTTAATTTGATCATTTATATGGTTTTGTTTGTTGCTTTTTGTAAGCTGTTCGACTTGCTTTTTATATTCATTCATCTTTATTTGATCTTCTGGGTGAACTATTGATTTTTTTGTATAGCTACAGTTGCTATTTCTGCATTTCATTTTGTCATATTTTGTTGATCACTTTTTCCCTTCTTGTATTATTTTAACTAAATCCTCAATATTAAAAAAACTGTTGTTGTATTTAATTCTCTTTTGACTATTTCATCAATTTTAATATAATTTACTTTTGGAAGTTTTTTTTTTGTACTTCATAGGTTTTGTGCTTATTTTAAGAGCTGTGATTATCGCAGTGGTGACCGTGGCATGCAGGTTAAGTGTGTGGCTTAGCATGCTTGGTGCCCGGGTTCGATCCCCAGCCGCGGCGAAAAGTTTTTTTCAATAAAAAAATTTTTCTGATCGGTCACCACCTCTCTGCAGACAATGGCAAACCTCAGAGAGTAAATAATGCCATGTAAAGCTTCTTGAGAACATGAACTTTAGCCGTTCGGAGTCGGCATAAAACATGTACATAGGTCCAGTTCTCGGTCAATTGTGTACAAGCATTTAATAACACACACAACACAATTAATCATAAAAAGCTCGGTCAAAGTCCTTTCAAGGGCTGAAATGGCCAATTTGTTTTGTTGTTGATTATCGCAGTTGTATATTTTTGTTCAGATATGTTTGGTCTTGCAATGGATGGTCTACTTTGTGCGTTGTATTGTACATTTTCAATACAAATCCAATATTTTTCAAATATTTAACAGCCTTAATTCTTATTTATATATTTTTATGTCATGGAGTAAAACGTAATGACAAATTTTTTTTTTCCCTCTTAGCACCCTAGGGTGACGTTTGCGACCACCCTCACCCACATAATTTTTTTCTCGATTCTTGACGGGGAATCACTCCTCGCATTATCGTTACCCAAGTCCTAGACACTCTCGCTAATTTTGTTTTTAAGAACTATTGCCACTTATAATATAATAGGTGTGTTTCCGTACTCGAATCTAGTAACTTGCAAGCTGCTAGAACGTGTTTCCGTACTTTTTCTTTCTCAAAAGAGAGAAGAAAAACAGCCACAAAATCGCTCTCTCGAGCTCGAAACTAGCTCGAAGTGTGCTAGAAGAATTTATCTTGCTGGAAGAAAACTACCAACTGTCAAAACATATAACAAAGAAGAGAGCGCTCACAATCCGCCATTATATACAATTAATTTTCACTGGTCACATTCAGCGAACTCAACAGTTGGCAACTGTTAAGTCAAAACTTTATGCACATAAATATGAAGTTGCGCATAAAAATGCATTTAGAAATAGAAAGTTTTTAGGTCTGTTCCCGTACTTGAACATTCGTACGAATTCGTGCTATTTTCTACGATTTCCTTTTCCCGTACCCAAAAAAATCGCAAAAGAGAGCGAAAATATGAAATCCAGTCCTTGTCAAATGTTGCTATTTTCTGCTACACAAATTTGTAGTTGCAAAATTCGTAGCAATTAGCAAGTGCCATATTTTGACGGCTTATGTTGCGTCAGTCAATGTCAGCCATAAAAAAATTAAATAAAGTCAAATTAGAAAGGCAGCCATTAAAGCAACATGTCGAGAAAAGTAGAAATTAATTGTTCGACGGACACATTAAACAGAATAAAATGTAAGTATATTTAATATAATTTTTTTCCAATAAAAAATAGCGTATTTTCCTCCTTAGATATCACGCAAAGAGAGCACTTTTTTACTTACTCTCTCAAATTTTTCAATTTGCGAATTTCTGCTACAAAAGTACGGGAACAGACCTTTTATTTATCTGTAAAATTTCCATTGGTATTTGATACAAAGCATGACAAATCATAAACTTGACAACTTTTCTGACACTTCAATACCGATAACAACTCTCCTCGAAGTGTCACTATCGCATACAACGAACAGCTGTTTCTGACAGTAAGTCATTTCCTGTAGATGAGAAAATCAACACTTGTCAATACTACCTCGCAATTATAATATCATGGGCCAACTCATATATGTTTCTGACAGGAACTCATTTACTTGTAGATGAGAATATCAACACTATTAAGAGACATCAATGCAGAGTACAATGCAATTTAAAGGCATCAGCATTTTTATTAGTACACATTCACGCAAGATTATTGACATCATTATAGACGTCAATAAATCGACCCCTTTGCGCGAAATTATCCTATTAAAAAACCAAATTTTACAGGAGAGCGTTTTATCTACTGTTCTGTGCTTTATAGCCGATACACATTGACTGCAACCTGCGACGAACAACAAACGTTAAAAAATAGAACGCATGTCTTCTTATGCAAGTGTAATTTTTGCCTGTAGCTTTCGACGACAAATTTTGCAGCCGCAGACTTCAATCTTTTTCTAATTTGACAGCCGACAAAAGAGTACTCCGATGTCTGTTTACGTTTTTGTTTTAATTATATTCAAGCTAGCTGTGCGTTTTCCATTGTGTAAATCATGTGAATATTGTTTTGTTTTAAAGTAAGTTAATAAAGTAAATAAAATTTATCAGAAACACAGCAATACAGATTGTTGCTATTTTAATCAAGTCGTCGAGAACACTGCGACCATTCTCCCTGAAGACTAGTTTTCGTTTTGTCGTTGGACGCATGTTGCAGTCAATGTGTATCGGCTATTAGCTTGCACTATCAAAACCAAATTTGGCATGTGCTTTTGTATTGAACCTATAGGTATTTCAGCTGCAATATTTTACAGGGTGATGCGTTGTAGGATGTAGAACAAATTTGCATCAAAAAGTCCATTTCGAAAAAATGGCACATACGATAATTTCGCCAAAGGGGTCGATATAATGATAATGCAATTGATTTATTATGTACGTCAAAATATTTTTTGGCATTAATTAGTCCTGCGCATTTACCCTATAGCTTTGCATATAATAAAATGCACTAAATCTACTACAATTCTGCCGAGATGGACGAATGTTCTAGATTCGCATAACAGCTGGCTATAATTTTAGGCAATTCATTGAAGTTTATTCAAAAATATATACAAATTTAATTAATAAGAATTCTTACCGTGTTTTGCATCCGCAACTTTTCGTCAAGCAGTTTTTGAAAGTTTTCTGAACACTACAAGAACAAAGTTCTAGCGAAGTTGCACTTCTTGTCAGACAGACTTTCACCGCTTCTTCTTCTTTGGTTGCTCAATTCTCCTCTTGCACTTTTTATTACTTTTTGATGCACAATTGAGGGGAAAACAGCAAAAAAAAATTCAATTGTTTCTTGGCCAAAATTTGTTGATTTTTCACAAGTTTAAGTTTTTCTTATTAGTTTTATATTATTTTTAATTAGTTCTGTAATTTTCTATTGTTTTGCGATTTTATCGAGAGAAAAAGTATTTCGCAAAACTTTTTCTCTCTGCAGATTTTTCAAATTCCAATATCTATGAAAAAATTTTAACAATTATTTTTTGTTTTTTTTTCTATCAGCTTGTCACACGGAATTTTCGAAAAAAATATTGCGCTTTAGCGTACACTTTGATAGTTTTTTGTTTAGATTTTGTTGTTTTTTATGGTTGTTTTTATTTTTTCGACGAAGTTCTATTAAGTTCCAGAAAACCGGGATTTTAATCAATCACTAGTAGAAAAAATGTAGATAAAATTTTTGTATTAAATACGCGTTGTGAACTGTTCAGCTTGCAAAGAGAATTTATTCTGTTCCTCGCTGCTGTTCAACGATGGCCAAGAAGCGCGCTCTTGTCTTTTTCTCCTTCCATTTCAACCACTTTGCTTCCCCTCATTTGACGCTCCAACGAATATACGAGAAGATGTGTGTGTGTGTACAGTATATATGCGTGTGTGTGTGGATTTGATTGCTTCGCTCATTTCTGTATAGTTTTTCATCTCTTTTGTTGTTTATATGGTGGGATTTATTTCTCCCCCTACTTGTTTTTATTGTTTTGTTGCTATTTTCTGTTCGCTTTATCACCTCATTGGTTTTCGTATAGGCGAATATTGCGACAAGAAATGCCGGCGATAACCCAACCTTATGGAGCTCACACAAAAGGGACCAAAGCGGATTCTTTACCTCCTAGCATGATAATATTACTTGATAGATTCGTTTAAGAACAAAGAGGTTATTTGATATTATTTTAATAACCAAAATCACTGTTACCGAAATGACCTGTACAGAAAGCCTCTTTATAAAGTTTTAAATTTTGGGGTTCTATGGAAGGTGGTTGTGTTTGTAAATGGAACACGCAGTTTTTTTTCAGTACATCTCAGTTTTGATATAAAAAACATACATATCGAATTTTATTCTTGTAGCTCAAATACAATCTACTAAATATTGATTTTAATTTTGTGATTTTATGGTAGGTAGGCGTATCCGTAGTCAGATTATATATACATACAAAAGTGCAGATTCGTGCGTCTATGTGAACATGTGTACTAAGTTTCATCCAATTATCTCAACTACTGCTTTTCCTGTGCTTACTGACAACACGCAGACCGACGGACGGACTAGGCTAAATCGACTTACGAAGTGACGCTGATCAAGAATATATATATACTTTTCTATATCGGGCATAGTCAATGTTCCCTGACTTAAGGGTATAACAATAGTTTTATTTAAAAACATAATTTCAAACAAAAAATTTAATATTTGCATAAAAATTCAAAAAAAAACAATTTAAAAATCGTTCAAGTGGAAATAGTAAAAAATTCCTTTAGTAAAACACTAATGAAGTTTCCGAAGAACTGAGGTTCGGTACTATAATGGGTCAACTGGGGTCAATGAGTGTTAGAGAAAAATAAGTCTCCCTGCGACAAAAACAAAATCATATCAAAATCGGAAGTTATAAAAAAAAATCGAGGGTCGTTGCGCGACCCCTACGTTGGTGAAAAAATTTTTTTAAACTTTCTTTCAATAGTGCTTCAGATTAGCTGGTGTGTAGCGACCTTTTTTTTGCCCATAACACGAGACGGTCTAGTGCATGATTCAACAATTTATAAGGCTATACCGATTTTTGACATAACCTTGTGGCGGTTATGCTCTTCACATCACATTCATGTATTATTATTATTATTGGTATTATTATTTTATTTATATAATTTCATTTGTTTGTGTTTTCTAAATTAATATTTCTTCGAATATGGCAACTCCATTATTTCTAAAAATTCTCTATAATTTATAATAGTCTGGCAACATTGTTCTTAAATTTTTTATTCGTTTTTTTTCTGTTCTTTGTCTATGGCACATGCAGTGCGCTTTTAATATTAATTAAATAAAACTTTAAAAAACAAGATATCGTGTGGAAACATATTTAATCAGTGGATCTTGTGAAGCTAAATCCACATTGGTGACCCCGACGTGATCCTATAAAGGATCTTATTGGATTTCACACGAATTTCATTGTGCCCCTGTGGCTGCACTCCAACACACACACACACGTAAAAAAACGAATAACAACGAAAAGAGAAGTGATAGCAGCCGTTTGGTTTTAAATTTGTGCTGTCCTTAAAAATGCCTGACGACGAGCATAAGAACGCAAGCACTTCAGCGGCCACAGATGCTTTGCCGTTGAGTACAGAATCAGTTCCTTCATTTAGCCGCGAGGTTTTTCGAGTGGGAGTAAAGCCACCAACATTTTGCAAGGAGCAGCCAGATTTGTACTTCATACAAATGGATTCGCAGTTTGCAGTGGCTGGAATCACAGTTGACGAGACTAAATACCACCACGTTATATCTTCCTTAGACGGACAGTATCTCCTTCAAGTCGCAGACATCATTCGGAATCCACCTCTTCAAGGAAAGTACGAAGCGGTACGAAGAGCGCTCATTTCAGAATATGCTGATTCGGACCAGCGAAAGTTTCGCCGTCTTATTAAAGAGATTGAACTAGGCGATCTCAAGCCTACACAGTTGTTGAAGCGCATGAAAGACCTAGCAGGCAATACTGTAACAGATGATGCTCTTAAATCATTATGGATGGAGCGTTTGCCCGAAAACATTCGTGCGGTCATCTCAATTGTTGATGGAGACTCATTCAAAATGGCACAGCAAGCCGACAAAATGATGGAAGTGCAAAGTTTCTCTAATATCTCCTCCGTGCAGCAAAATGCAACACTACATGCAGAAGTTGAGGAGCTCAGGAAGCAAATAGAAAGTCTAAAAGCAGATGGTTCAAATATGCATGCTAATGAAAGACGGTCGCGTAGCCGCAGTAAGTCCAAGGTGCGCTTTCCATTTTGTCGCTATCACTACAAGTTTGGCGATAAAGCAAGAAAATGTATTGAACCTTGCCAATACAAAAAATTAAAATCGGAAAACTAGGAGCTGCTCTGTCAGCGGTGCACAGGGTGGCTACTGAAAGTCGCCGCCTATTCCTCACGGATAAAAAGACAAAGCTACGATATCTTATCGATACGGGTGCTGATTTTTCAGTCGTACCCCCGCTCGATCGAACTTCACCATGTACGAGCAACTTATATGCAGCAAACGGTACTCCAATCAGAACATACGGTACGAGAATACAATCAATCGACTTCGGACTTAGAAGAAAAATGGATTGGGAGTTCGTCGTGGCCGATGTTACGAAGCCTATCATCGGAGCAGATTTTCTCCACGCTTTTGAATTACTTGTGGATGTCCGCAGAAAAAAACTTATTGACAATAAGACTAAATTTGAGGTAAGTGGTACCTTCTGCCTTGATGCTACTGAACATATTTATACATTTTCACCAAGTTTGCCTGGCCCTTTTAAAAATTTGCTTGAAATGTTCAACGATTTGACTCAGCCTTTTAAAGCGAATCCTTGCAATCAAAACACCGTCGTTCAACACCATATAATAACACATGGCCAACCAGTTTACTCTAAAGCTAGACGACTCAATCCTGAGAAACACGCGTTAGCCAAAAAAGAGTTCGACTATATGGTTAAACAGGGAATATGCAGTCCAAGCAGCAGCCAGTGGGCCAGCCCATTACACATGGCGCCAAAAAAGAAGGCCGGTGAATGGAGACCGTGTGGTGACTATAGGCGATTAAACTCAATAACCAAGCCAGATCGGTACCCCATTCCGTACATCCACGATTTTTCCCAAAAGTTGTGCGGAAAATCTATTTTCACAACTATCGATTTAGAAAGGGCATACCACCAAATCCCTATAGCACCAGAGGATCGAGAAAAAACTGCAATTATTACACCGTTTGGACTGTTTCAGTTTAATGTAATGACATTTGGGCTTTGCAATGCAAGCCAGACGTTCCAGCGTTTTATGAACCAAATATTCAATGATTTAAATTTTGTAATAGTTTACATTGATGACATTTGTGTCGCTTCATCGAGCCTTGTTGAACATGAACAACATCTCAGAATTGTTTTGCAACGACTTCGCGAAAACAACCTTAAAATAAACGCTTCAAAATGTGTCTTTGGACAAACCGAAGTAAATTTTTTGGGTCATCGTATTTCTAAAAATGGCATCGCTCCTACTAAAGAGAAAGTTGAAGCAATTTTGAATTTCAAAAAACCAACTGTCGCACATGAACTCAGACGTTTTATGGCAATGTTGAATTTTTATAGGCGTTTTCTGCCAGATGCTGCATTCACTCAGGGAAAGCTACAAAAATTGATAAAAGGTAACAAAAAGAAAGACACAGCTCTTGTCGAGTGGGACGCTGAAGCCGAAGAAGTTTTTGATAAGTGCAAAAACGACCTTGCAAACGCTGCTATTTTGACTCATCCTTCACCTAATGCAAAATTAGTTCTTCATGTGGACGCAAGCAATTTTTGCGTTGGTGCAGCAATTCACGAATTTAAAAATAACACTCTTAAGCCGCTAGGATTTTTTTCGAAGAGGATGTCAGAATCACAAAAAAAGTTAAGCACCTATGACCGAGAGCTGTTAGCAATCTTTCAAGCTGTTAAATATTTTTTATTTATGATTGATGGTCGAAATTGCACAATCCTGACTGACCACAAGCCTCTTACATATGCTTTCCAGCAAAAACCCGAGAAGACAACACCAAGGCAAACTCGACAGCTCAGCTTTATCAGTGAGTTCACCACCGATATTCGACACGTAGCTGGAAAGGAAAACATAGTGGCTGATCTTCTATCACGCGTCGAATCAATTGTTGGTGAAGAACAAATCGATTTTATAAAACTTGCTGCAAGCCAAAAATCGGACAAAGAATTGAAGGAACTCTTAAACGATACCAGCCTTCAGCTTAAACTTATCGAGTTTCCAAATGCTTGCACCACAATTATGTGCGACGTGTCCACGAACAAAGTGCGGCCGTATATCACAGCTGAATTTCGCAAGCCAGTGTTCAACTCTATCCACTCCTTGTCTCATGCAGGTACGCGTTCGACAATTAAACTTATCACCGATAGATTCATTTGGAAGAATATGAAACGCGACATAGCAGAAATGGTAAGAACGTGCATTGCGTGCCAAAAAGCAAAGGTTGGTAAGCACAACAAAGCAGCTTTTGAAAATTTTACAGTTCCTGATCAGCGTTTTAAACATATTAATATTGACCTGATTGGCCCATTACCTCTTGTAGATGGATTCAAGTACTGCCTCACCTGCGTAGATCGTTTCACTCGTTGGCCGGCGGTGATTCCAATTGAAGATATATCAGCTCAAACTGTCGCAAAAGCCTTTTTAAATGGATGGATAGCTCAATTTGGAATGCCATATGCTATTACAACCGACCAGGGCAGGCAATTTGAATCCAAACTATTCAAAGAGTTGGCACAGCTAACAGGGTCAAAGCATTTTCGGACAACTGCATACCATCCGCAAGCAAATGGCGTAGTAGAGCGCATGCACCGAACCCTTAAAAGTGCTCTTAAATGTCACTCTTCGTGCAGTTGGATCGAGAGTCTTCCACTAGTGCTTCTGGGTTTGCGTGCAACTTTAAAAGAAGATTTAAATGCAAGTCCGGCAGAAATGGTTTTTGGAACCACTTTAAAACTCCCTGGAGAATTTTTTGATAAGCAATCCGAAGATTATGTAGAAAGTGACTTTGTAATCAACCTGCGAAAAATTATGGGAGATATTAAGCCAGTACCTACATCAAACCACACAGCAGGAAAAATTTTCATTCAAAAAGAACTAAAGAACTGTTCGCACGTTTTTGTAAGGGATGATACAGTTAGGCCGCCTTTAAAAGCACCATACGATGGTCCATTTGAGGTTGTCATGCGTAGTGACAAACACTTTGATATAAAAGTCAATAACAAAATATGCAAAATTAGTATCGATCGCATTAAAGCCGCCTTCATTGCTACTGACGACAATCTGACTGATGCTGCAGCCTTAAAAAATACACAACGCTCAATTCCACAATTAAGTCACCAGTCACCAGAAAGAACCAACAACTTAACACAGGCGCCAACAGTAATAGCTCAGAAGAGAAGTTCTTTAAAGACAACTTCCAGAAGTGGACGAGAAGTCAATATTCCAAAGAGATTCGTGCAGTTCATTCAACAATAAAATTGAAGGGGGAGTATATGTGGCGGTTATGCTCTTCACATCACATTCATGTATTATTATTATTATTGGTATTATTATTTTATTTATATAATTTCATTTGTTTGTGTTTTCTAAATTAATATTTCTTCGAATATGGCAACTCCATTATTTCTAAAAATTCTCTATAATTTATAATAGTCTGGCAACATTGTTCTTAAATTTTTTATTCGTTTTTTTTCTGTTCTTTGTCTATGGCACATGCAGTGCGCTTTTAATATTAATTAAATAAAACTTTAAAAAACAAGATATCGTGTGGAAACATATTTAATCAGTGGATCTTGTGAAGCTAAATCCACAACCTTATTTTTTGTAAACAAAAACAGTTCTCTCTCGAAACTGAATGAAAGCCAGGGTTTCATGAACTCCTCTAAAAATTTATGTTTCAGTGTTTTGTTGTGTTTTTTTTTATTAAAAAGTATGTGTTTTCAATATTTTAATGCTTAAAAAAAATAAGTATGCATTGCTTTAATTGAATTTTTTAAGGCAATAAATTCGTATAAATATTGCAAGCTTGGACGCTGTGAAGTCGCAGAATCTTCAAAAATCGTCTGATGGATGCTTCAAAATACAAAAAAGCAGAAAATGAATTGATTCAAAATTCTTAAGATTTATTGTACTAAAATATAGAAAGATATTCAAGTATATGTAGGACTTTTTTAAAAATGGTCTCCTCTTAAAATAAGGGAATCTATCTCCATTTTCGTGAGAAGATGTCAAATATCGGGATAACCTTATAAATAATTGAATAAATTAGCTAAACTCATTTTCAAAATTTCAGGAGAGCATATTTTGAATTGAAATTGCTATCTATTATCAGGGTACCCAGACTTTTGCTGATTAGATTTGATGTCCTCAAACATTTAGTTTTTAAGGTACAACCATACAATTTTGCGTACTAGCGTATTTCTTTGCGAAAACCGCTATGAAAGTTATCACACCAAGTTATCTATATCAGAAACTCCAATTCAGTACTTCTACTAGGACATGCAACTTAATTATTCCCAAATTTACTTGCTTGAACTCTAAACGATTATTCTTCATCAACGCTATAAAACTCTGGAATTCTTTACTACATTGCATAAAATCTATTGTCAGCATGAATAACTTTAAGCTTTCTGTTATGTCATATTTCTCTAACTTCTAATTGTCTCTTTTTTTTTTTCTTTCTGTTACTCTTTTTACTAGTTTTTAATTATAATTAAGCCTTTTAATAATTAAGCGTTGATCATTATTATAATGTGCTGTCTTATATGTCCTTGTATTGTGATATCTTACTTTTTGTTTTTTCTGTAGTTATGTCCATATAGTAATAATTTTAATGTTTATATGTCCCTATAGTAAGTTATAAATTGTCCAATTGTTGTCTTATTATTATAGTTTCTTATCTTAATATTAGTATTTAAGTTTTAAATTGTCATTTTTTGTTCATATATGTTAAACCATTGAACTATAAAAGATCTAGAATCTTAATGTACTTATGTTAATTATTATTTTTTTTTTTTTTTTTTAAATAAATATGAAACATGAAAAAAGTAATAAACGCAATTTGTCCTAACTCGACTTTAGCGGTTATTCCTTGTCGACACAGATATTATCAAATTCGATGATGACAATTGGCGGTGTCGTTTTTCTCATCATTAAAAGAGGATGAGTGATATAAATGTGGCATTTTAATTTGTTAATTTTAGTTTAATAATAATTAACAATTATTAAAATAAAATACTAAAAATAAAAAATAATAAATTTATAATAATAATAATAATTCTTAAAAAACATATTTTGTTGTTGTAGCAACCTTCATGAATTATTTGCTATAAAGCTCAAAATATAATTCTTAAAATATATGTTTCATAAGAATTTTTAAACTTGGTAAAAAGGAGGATTTTTGCACGAAGGAAAAAAATTTGTTTCAAATTGCTGTTTGTGTTTTTAGTTAATTTTGCACTGTTTTTAAAAACACAAATGAAGTTAGAGGCAATTTAAAAAAATAGTGTGACCTTATTATTAACACTAGAGTTATAAATTTGGTACAGAAATGCGTAGAATATTTTAAAAGTGGTTGGGCCACACAGAACTTAAGAAGAATTGATGCTAGAATAATATAATTAAAGGCAATGCTGGGAAAAAGGTCTATGAAAATTGTATGTCTGAAAATATCTTCTTTAAGAAAAAAAAAAGAAATGTTTTCCATTTTATATCTTTTTCTGTGTACATAATTCAAATTAAATAAAAATATTGAAAAAATGTATTATTGTTTAGTTTTCTTTTTTAAATATAGTTAAGAATGAGCTTTTTAAAGTTTCCACAAACTTTAGGTATAAATTGTTAGGTATTTCTATAAAAAATAAGTCAAAATATAAATATATCGAGCCATAACCGCGAAAAAGATGTAACCAGCAATTTACAAAAATTTGTTTTCTTATCAAAACTTACAATTTATTTTATTATCAAAAATTTATTATTATAAAATAATAGTAATTATAATAATTTAATTATTTATTTGGTAAGATTATGTTAAAACATTGTCGTTACTAAATATTTTAAGTCGAAAATAATATAAAGAAATCTGCTTCATTGAAATTTTAGTTTTGATGGTTACATCTTTTTCGCGGTTATGGCTCGATATGAGGTTTATGAACACTTTTGTGTGTCACTGTATTTTAGAAAGTACCCTCCTAGGATTCATACCCTCTTTGGATTTTGTTTAAATGCATGCCTGAATTTATTTTGATATAACGTTAAATCTAAATTAATTTTTTATCTTGGTGAGCTATCCGTCTCATAGTCCGAAATAAACAATTAACAATTTTCGGACAACTAGGAGAGCAATCTTAAAATATCGTTATTATTAAAAACCGTTTATATAAAATCGTATAATATATTTTTTCAAATTAGTCACATGGAATCAAGCATCATATTAATCTTGTACATTTCTATTCACATATACATATCTTTGTCATATTCTCGTCCCCTAATGTAGCCCATTTGAAAAACTTAAATCCACGGCACTGTTTTATATACAGATGGTTTCACTATTTTTTCATATGCAGCTTGGTGTAATGTTCTATATATTTATGGTGGAATTTATGATCCTTAAAAGGCTTCTGTCATAATGTCATACCTATCATAAAATTGAAACAGAAAAATACTGCAGTCGTATGATTTGTATCAAACGGAAAATTTTTATCTTTTGAAATTCGATGTTTCGTGGGATCTTATTGGGCTTATAATGAAGGATTTGTATAAATTTTATTTTTTTATATGCGATGTGAAATTTATTCTTTTCGATATTATGATGTTTCGTTAACTTTATTGGTATATTTATATATTATTGACAATATTAATTTATAATAAAATTTGAATTTGGTCTCAACTACCTAAAAGTAAAAATCACATATTATAAGGAATGGTTATTTTAGCTACAGGTTCTTTCAAAATCTTGCCTTTAGTAGTCGCCGATCGCACTTGAACTTTTTTTTCCACATTAAAAAAACCAAATTTATTGCGTCCCTATCATTTCCTAGATTTTTTTTCTTTTTCTTTTAGCTACCTGCTACTTTAGTAACCTTCTCTCAGCCGAATAAGAAAATAATTTATCTCTCTGTTATTATTATCATTTCATTATTTTTTTAAAATCATAATAAAACAGCGAAAATACGAAAACAACAAAACGAAAACTAAAAACAAAGAAAACAACACCAAAGTTTGAAATGTACTGCGTAGTTTATATACATATACTATGAAGAACGCTAAGGTTCTGCAACCGCCTTCAACCCGTAACCACAACAGCATGCTTGAAAGCACGAATCCCACAAAATTCTATACTATATACTATGTTTATTTTTGTTGTATATCGTATAAATGATGTATTTGTTTTTGGTTGATTTTTCTTTTTTTGCCGGCAAACTACCTCTGACGCATTACAGCCTAGAGAATCTACTATGTCTAGTATCTGTGATCGAAAAACATGATGAAATTAATTAAATAAAAGAACATAGCAGACTCAATTTTCTTTAGCTGCAATTAGTTGCAGAAAATTGTAATTGAAATTGGTTAACACAGAATTGAGTATTTGAAAAAAGTTAAAATAATAGCGGTATTCACGATGTATCAAAAATATATTTATTTATATTTATCAAAAATATACAACATACGTTCTATACTGTGAACGTACTCATAGTAAATTATATTATTGATAGTTTTGTTTATTTTGATGCTGTCGAAAAAAATATTTTCTTTATCTAAAAATATTGTTTTGAAAAATAAATTTATTTAAGAATAGTTTAGATAAGTTTTTATACCTCCACTCAAATACCAATTTTTAAAGCAATCAATCTAATTACTTGAAATTTGCCGCATAAGCTTTGATTTGTTATATGTACGCTATACACGGAATAACTTTCCTAATCTCCCATAGAAACTGACGTCTTCAAAATCTCAAAGCCTTTACAAAATCCACAAGCATTAATTTATTGAATTGAAAATTCAAAAATCTGTCGTGATATTTCAAGCTTACTCTAAGATTGGAATTTCGAAACATTGAAGACCATTTTTGACTGGTTTCTATGATAAAGTTTTGTATTTAAGAATCAATGCATTTTGTTTTTGTGAAAGTCGCAAATTTTATAAAAATATACAATTTTTAAAAACACACAAAACAAAGGACAAAACCCTAAACAGATTATAAACTTTAAAATCAACCTTTTCCATTTCAAATTAAACTTTTTACAAGCCAAAAACTTTTGCCATTTCAAATGGAACCTTTTCCCATTTCAAATTAAACTTTTTCCATTTCAAATTCAACTTTCACTAATATTTGTTTTTTTAATCAAACTAAACCAATATAATATGAATGTAGACTATTTAGCCATTATTTATTTTTAAGTAGATTTATAGTGATATAAAGATTTATAGTTATATTAGGATGATAAGTTGTTTAAAACACGGAAATTTTAACAAAACGGGAAATCGGCACCATAAAATTTTGTGGCGAATGGAAGATTGGCAAATCCAGAGATTAACAATAACAAATACAGTAAATTGGAAAAGTCCTAAATGACGTTAATCCTTCTTTAACCCTTAAACAACAGATATAATTTCATGAAATGGTTTTTAAACACCATTTGGACATTAGTACAGTTAAAAACAAGAAAAAAAGGAATATTTTGTAGGCTACGGATGACCGATCGATAAATAATAAGTTTTTCAGACTTCTTAGTTATAGGAAAGAAAAAAAATTTCAGAAAAATGTCGTTATTAAACCTTAAATAATCATAGCTTTTTTGAGAAAAGATTCAAACTTGCTTTTATCTCAATAACGCAATGAAACAAAGATAGGTTTTATTTGGCGTTATTGACTATAAATTGGTTATATAACCATAGTTTATTTTATTTTTAATAAATCAGTTATAAACACAAAAACTAAAAATATAAAAGGAATTAACACTTGATCATTAATACATGTGGAAGTATAAATAAAAACCTAAAATAAATTGTTTTCTTAGCTGAGGTGGAATTTGTACTTTAAAATGTTTAATTTGATTAGTTAAATTTTTTTAATCTAAAAATTTGTTTTTGAAACTTAAAAGGATGAATTTGAAAGGGAAAAAGTTTAATTTGAAAAGGCAAACGTTTAATTTGAAGTTAAAAACCCGTAAAATACTATTTTGAGTTGTTTTTATAAATAAGTGCCAAATTAAAGTCTATTAAATTCTTCTAAATACCGTAGCCTCACAGTCCATTTGGAGCGAATCGTTGCGATCGCGATCCGAAGCTTGTGTTAAATTTCAAGTAATTAAATAATTTTTGTGGGAATAAAAGAGTTTTTAACGATTTTAAAAAGTAACTTTGTAGCGGAGTTAGGTGGGTTTCCATGTGATCTGGCTAAAAAAAATTATCATTTTTGCTTTTTAATAATACCTGTGTTCTAAAATAGAGTTTTTAGTAATATAATGTTAAAAAATCAGATTGCTATTTTTCCCAGTTTTCTGAAAATTGCCGTGGCAGTCAACGTGTTAACTATCAAATTTAATTATCACGATAACATTGCATGTGAACGTATATTTTTTGTTTAAATTGCTTATGTCTACACGCTTTCTAAGATAGCCTGCAAACCTTAGTCCAAATCCGATTTGTATACAAACAAAATCTAAATCTTGATCAGGATTTCCACTACTGGTATTAATTCATCAAATCATATGTGGGAGGCGTTGTGATCTCATTAAGAGTAGACTTAAGCTTTTTGTTTAGATTTTGTATGCACACAACACCATCTACCTGTGCCATAGGCTCAAATTATAATCAAAATCCAGATGTGGATAATGTTAAAAACCGGGTTTTATTTCTTGGAGTGGTTAGGTCTGATAATATAACCGCAAGTAGTAATTACTTAAGTACTTAAAAACTTGACATTGTTCTAACTTATTAGGGCGAATGGACACAGCCAAGTAGTTGGTTGCTCCAGACATTAAGTACTTAGATTCTTCTTTTAAGAAACGCTCCTGTCTATCCACTTCAAGAAATACTAAGAAAAAAAAAATAGTGCAATCTATTAGACGAGCCTGCAATTACATTGAGGTAGGTTGGGGATGCATTCACTTTCATTTGATTGCATTCATTTACTAGCTTGAGTGTATTTGTGCAAGCACTGTACATAATTGTGTGTATGTGTCAATTTTCAATACATATGTCTTCATCTCTTTATTGCGCAGTTTGAATTCTAGTTGAAGAATTCTAAATACAGCCGGTAGAATAGCGCAATAAAATAATTGAAGAGAGTAACTTGTTTAATGTGTGCGTTTGTATGTGTGCCATTATATATTATAGAATTTATTTATTTTAGGCTTTTTTATAATTTTTATTTGCATTTTTATTTTTTTTGTTGTTTGCCCAAAACTATACATTCTTATTTACAAAGTTTTGATTTTACTTGTTTTTAAGCTTTCTTTCGTCGGCTGTTGCTTACATAATAATAATAATATGTAAAAAATCTATAAAAAAATATAAACAAGAATTTGACTTGCCAAAAGATACTTAACTAATTTAAAAGACCGGTATAAGATTAATTATACGCCCCTCTGGCACCTCACCGACCCTGTTGAAATAATTCCACAATGCTGGGAATTCTCTCTGTGCAGAGAAAATTACACTCTTTAAGAGCTGCCAACTTTTGAGAAACGAAAGTTTCTGTAAAACAGTCATAAAATATTCACATTCTAGCATGATTTTTTTTAAGGCATAATTTGTAAAGAAGGAATTATTTGGAAGGCATTGCATGCAAATTACGAATCCAATTTCAGTTTTATTAGAACAAATATGACAAAAACTTAAATGCGTTATTTAATACGTCCAACTTTAAAAAAAATATTCCATTCAAACTATGTTTAGCTGCATATGCAGATATATATATATATATACATAGAATACAAGTGAATTGTCAAAAAACGACAGCGAAATCGCTAGAGAATATTTCTCAAATTTTTAAGCATTTTCTTATTTGTCAAAAAAAGTAAAAATTAAACAAAATCAAAGCTGATAAAACAACATTTCCGAATTTTAGCAGGAACCTAGGTCCTCATGAGTATAAGAAAGTAGTTAAAACAAGAATTAATGAAGCATAAGAAGCCAAGAGCTGTAATTTTTGCATAATGTTTAATTCCTCCTGTCAACTTTGGCATTTTATATATCTCTTTTATATATCTTGGCTATATCTTTATTTTCTACACAACAAAATTTATGTTTAGCTAAAGTTAAAATGAAAAAGAAATGCATTCGCGAACACGTATTTTCTTTCACATAACTGCTGACAGAACCTTTTGTTTTGTCCTCCTTGTATGTGGATTTGAATTTGACATTTATCTAGAAACGGTTTATGTTTTCTTGGCTTTTCTCAGATTGTTTATATTGTTTATCCGCTTCGTCACCTTACGTCGATATTTGTTGATTCCAGCGACCACAGTATGTTCAAATGGCGTTTAAGGAGTGTCATGGTCATGAGATTTTTACAATTTTATATCAATTGAATTATATATTTTACAATTTTTTAATTACAATTTTATTATATATTTTTACAAAATTTTGTATTCTGCTGAATTGAAGTTTAAAAATTAAACCAAAAAAATTTAATTTTTTTGTTTTTTTGAATTGAAGTTTAAATTTTTTCAACAAAAAATTGAAGTGTTGAATTCAACAATAAAGAAAAACAACAATAAATTTGACAATAATTCAATAAGAATTGACAATCTTTAAAAAGAAAAATTAAAACTCAAAATCAAGGGAACATTTTTTTATGGAAATTGTTAAAGTTATTAATAATTGTAATTTTTTAATTTTAACAATAATTTTGGGAGAGTGTAGAATTATTTCACCAATCTTGCTAAATCTGCTTATTAATAGGTATATTTTCAAAGAAATGTTCATAAAAAGAGATTTTCAATATTTCGTTAGGGTACAAAGTATTGGGTCAAAAAAAATGTTGATTTCATGAATCACTTTTGACTGGCAATCCAATACAGTTGCCACCCATATAGGAAGTTTACACAACATTACTGATACTTTACTTAGAAACATTGTTTTTTTGTTTGCTCGGCAAATTTGTAAGCGACTAACAGTGTTATTCAAATGAGTTAACACACAAGAAGTAGTCGTTTTCTTGCAACTTACTTTGTTTTTCTTTATATTAATTAATAAAATAAATTTTTAATGTAATATATCGACATTTTGTGGAAAACTTGTGACGTGTGTGTCAAGTACAACTTACGTTAGGCATGAAAAAATGTTGGACGACAGAATAAATTTGTACATCTGTTGTGTTATAATAACTGCTAAATTTGACTTAAAAAGGATTGAGTTATTGATACAGTTGCACTTTATGTGGTTCCACCGTTAAGTTCTGTGTTCACACAAAATCTGGAGCTGCTTGTGGAGTTTCATTCTAGCCAGATAGTTATATTAAAAAATTTTAAAAATCTGGCATGTAACTTACATCACAAGTTAATTGTGTTGATATAATATTTGTATTCATATTTTAATGAAATTTACTCATCTTCTAAGAAGTCAAAATTTATGAGCTTAAATTTAAAATTCTACTAAAACCAAACAGTTTCCCTGCACAAAAGTGGACAAAATCACAATATTTCTTTACTTAATGGTAATCGAAAGTAGTACGGAGTAATTTTGAGTAGACAAAATTATTGCTTCAAACATTCTAAATATGTTTAGCATTAATATATATATATTTACTTTCTTGAAATTTATTTATTTACATTACAATAGCTGTGTTTTATTCGTTCTGGTTTAACCTAATGAACGAATAGATCGCATTGGTTAAACTTTTTTAAGTTTAGCTTCTGACCGCTTGGGGTATTGTCGGCGATGATGACATCAAACAGCTGGTTCCAAAACAATTATTACAATTGATTTAGCAGCATATTAACGCTTGTTGGCTGGACCTAGCAAAATAACAATTTATGCAATAAAATAATTAAAAATTTATAATTGAATGTTACAAAGATTCCTCTGCTCATGAGATCTTACATAACTGCCGCCATTCCATATTTCTTCCAAACAGGATGCTTGAAGTCTTCTAGACGGCTGCCATAGGCATTAAGCAATGCACGCATTTCCTTCTTCGTGCATTTTTGCCCGCTAACAAAAAGTTTATTTGATTTTTAATTGAGTTAAAAAAAAAAAAAATGTTAAAAAATAAACTTACGATTCTTTCGCATTCATTCATCTTATTTATTGTAAATAAATAAGCACAGCTCTTTCATTTGATGGTAATGGGTGACTATGAATCAAAGAAAAAATAAAAAATAGCGACATCTATGGGGCCGTAGCGAAACAAAAACCAGTTCAACGAGATGAACCAGCGACTGAGCTAGTTCATCTCTTTGTTAGTGTTCTGCATGTAATTTTGAACCTTTTTGGTTTAACCAGAACGAATAAAACACGCCTAATGTTACGTTTGTTTCAATAAATTGTTTTTCTGTGCGTATGTAAATGTTGATTGGTTCATATATTTTGCATATATTGAAACATGTTTTTAAATTGAGTTGTTTTTAAATAAAGCAAAACCTATCAAATTTTAGAGTTATATCGATTTTTTTCGGTGTTTTTTTTTTGTATTTTTGGTCTCAGTACATCTCGTACAAGCAGGCTCATAATATGGTATATTTAAAAATATGAAGTTGGCATCTCTGCTCTTCTCTTTTGGAGAAAAACAAAAACTTTGCCCAATTGAGAGTAATAAAAAATTTCCCCTTCAAGGTTTGGTTTGTTCGATTTTTCGCCTACGTGCCGATTCACACACATACTATGGCGCTATTTGCTGCTGCTTTTTTATTTTACTTGGTGTCAGTGATGCCCCTTAAAGTTGATAGAATACCTTCGGCTAAGTTTTACTTTTATATTCTTCTCAATAATCTTAAATATATATAATTAAGGTGATGAATTGAGTTCAAATTAATAAAATATTTTTCACATTTGTTCTCATCTATATGTCATGCATATATGTAAAGAAGATTTACTTAAAAATGTTGATGTTTTGAATCAATCCGGTTGGCATCACTGCAAGAGAGTTGCTGCTTATTTTTTTGTTGGTTGAAGAAGGAGAATATCGTTCAAGTTCTGCTGCTGACAGAGTGATGGCGTTTGTAATAGCTTGACATTTTCGCATGAAGATGGTGCTCAAAACGCCAGAAAGTTCAATCTAAGTGTGCTGCCAGATTAAAATTCTTTAGTTTCTACGGGTTGAAATTATTTCAGATTAATAAAAGGTTCTCGTTCAGAGGAATAAAAAGCACAGTGATTTTCTTGACTTTTTAAAAAATTCTCAATTAAATGAAAACCTTAAGTTTTGG
Source organism: Tetanocera ferruginea (assembly GCA_958299015.1). NCBI lineage: Eukaryota > Metazoa > Arthropoda > Insecta > Diptera > Sciomyzidae > Tetanocera > Tetanocera ferruginea. Next base: position 11,227,866 of record OY282643.1, on the reverse strand, counting down.
CAGTTATTCATTGACTCTTAAAGTGTAAGAATGTTATGTTTTGGTTCGTAAAAGTTAACGTCAAGTTGAAAATAAAACTTATCCTAAAGGAAACAATAAACAATTCTTTTAATTAAAGGATAAGTTTTAGAGCTTGAACCTTTTATGTTAGTAAAAAATCGATTATCAATTCCTTATTTTACATTACAGTGAAATTTAAAGTGCTCAAAACGAAAAAAATAGGAAACGAGTTAAATATCTTAATTAAAGCTTAGGATCCAATAAATCTTATCTACTTTAAAATAAACAGAAACAAAGTCATTTATAGAGTGTTTCTGAAGTTATCGTGAATACCAGTTGGTAAAAATATGTGTATTCAGAAAACGTGATTTTGGGTTTGTTTAATAATTTTTTCGAGATATATTTCAAGACGATTTTAATGAGGACATCCCTTCAAGTTTTTTTAAAAGTTATTTTGCTGCAAATATCGTTAAAAAATGTTGCGTTCATTTTTTTCTTCAAGACATCAAATATATTAAAGTTGAATATTTGAATTTGGTAAAAGTTACTAAAGAATCAACTGGTCAGAAAATTCATACGAACTTTTTGTTTAACTATAAATCAGTAATTTTTTGACTTATCTCAAATATTTTGAAGTCAAATGTTTTATTCAATTATCAGAATCTCGACATATAATATATGAATGTATACATCCTTGTCTAATGCAAGCATTTCATAATATTGTCGTTTTAAGCAATCTGCTGATATTCAGGCCAACCATCTTCCCTGACATAGTTTGGCAGGGCAAAAAAATGTGCTCTTTCTGTTTTTTCTGAGTGACATTTTGAGAAAAGAGCACGAAATTTACTCACCAGTATGTACTTGTTTTAGAATCGTACACTAAAAATGTCAAACACAATGAAAGGTGACATTTTTTGGTAGAAACGAAAACACCATGCGTACACTGATTACACAACATTGTGAAAATCAGATTTTTAAACTAATTTGTAGTTGCTGTAGAAGAAAATTATTAAGTTTATTTTCTTTGAGGCCATCCGTAAAAAAACGAGTATTTTGATGTTTTAGCTCAATACCTCACTTAAATATGAATATTTTTTGTTAACGGCATATCTGTTTCGTTTGTGTACACAACATATCAAATTTTCTTTATTAATCGGATTCTACCACAAAAGGAATTATTTTAATAAATTATGACAATTTTAAGTTTTTAATATTGAAACTAAAATTGAGCTCGAGATCAAGTACCTGAATGAAGACTAATAGCAACAAAAACTTTTTTTACAAATATATCCCCAAGCAAAAATTCTTAAAAGTTGAACACAAAACGAAAAATTTCATTTTTAAAAAAGCTCCTATAACATCTTCAGCAAGGGTAATACGCTTACAGATATTTACAGCAAAACTAGTTGTCTATAAGTGTTCTGTTCTATTTCACATAATCTTACAGCAGTTTAAGAGAGTTGTGTTATAAGAGCATTCCTGCGAAACCGCTGTAAGAAACAAACCATTTCAGATGGTTTCTACAGACTTCTACAAGACTTCAGCTATCAGAGCCAAACTCTGAAGAGTTTTAGTTTTATAGATTAAGTTTTATAGACTTCTCCAAGACTTTTATTTAAAGAGTTCTGATTTGATACGATATACTGTAAAATCAAGGGCCCTGTAAGAGTCAGTAAAGGGAAAAGTATATCTTTAAATGACATTTATCAGAGTAGTAGTCTTTTTATAAGAGCAGCGGTCTGACTAAAAGAGTGTCACTCTGATTTAAAGAGCAACGGTCTGACTAAAAGAGTATCACTCTGATTTTAAGACGGTCTGACCAGAAGTCACTATCAAAATGGTGGACCTACAAAATTTCGCTTTAACCTATCTCATAGAGTGTAGCATTCTTGTCTATTAAGAGCATTACGTTATTATACTATTAATATTATGTTATTGTATGGGACATAAACTCTTAAACTGCCTTGTAGTGTATTAATTGAGATAAGAGTATAATTTTTAAGTTAAATAAAACTTTTAATGTTGGGTTTTGCGAAAGAGAAAAGCTTGTAACCGAGGTGCATTATGAGATTCATACGGTAAAGTTTCCATCGCAATGAAATTTATGCGTTTATGTGAAAAAATATTACACCACGAATATATAATATAACTAATAACTATAACTTTACAATATACAATATAACTAATTCTTTTAAGAGTATATATCTGCAATAGATTTGTAAAGTTTGTCTAAGACAATGTTTCTAAGACTTCTAAGCTAAGAAGAGTTTGAAAAGTATCTGATTGATATCGTTAAGAGGTAATCGTTAGTGTCGTTCTTAATTCTTAATTAATCTTCGAGAAGTCTTCAGGGTCACTTGAAGCAAAGGATGGGAACTTTCTTTATATTTTCAATAAACCTGAAAAATTCATATTTTCTTGCCAAAAAGTCATTTACATAGCCTACGAAAATTAAATTCAACACCTTTAGGTTAATTTTACGAATAAAAACTTGCCGTTGAAGCAAATATGGCTAACTTATATGGGAGACTTGACCAAAATCGAGTTTTTGAAAAAACAAGACAGTGCACTATGGGAAATTTTACCCTATTTTGTGGCCAAAATTCGAAAAGTTGAAGTATCATCTTAAAACTTGATCCATCACTTAAGTTAGAAGTATTAATCTTGCCTAACAAAAATATACTTGCCACGCCCACTTTTATATAGGTGGGAGGTATAGAGTTGAATTATCAGCTTGAATTTTAATCCAGCACTTGAGCTCGAATTAGTAAGCTTCCAATACAAAAATTGACTTGCCACGCCCACTATTTCTACAGGTAGGCGGTAAAAAGTTCAATAAATGTTGTAATTTTAAGGTAAGAAAAATTTTTTTTTTTTAATATCGCACAAAATCGCAATATGAGATGATGTGGCAAGAACACATAAATGATTGCTCTATCGATGTATGATGAGTTTTTCTTGAACTCTATTGAACGTTTTTTTTAAACTCCAACTAAAGTTTTCTTTTAAAATTAAACAATTTCTCGTAAAGTTCACTTATAATAAATTCACTCTCTATCAGAAACATTCAATTTAAAAGGAATTATTAATTGATATATTTTTGAAGAAACCATCGCTAGTTTTTTCCATTTTTTAGTTATCTTAAGTTGTTGTTAGAGTTTAAGGTACATCCATCTGAACACGATATAAAAACCTACATAAAAAAAAATAAGTTTTTAACTCATTTCGAAACAATATGTTTGGGATGTACCATAGCAGTGGTAAAACACATTATCTAAAAACAGAGTTTACATTTGTATGCTTTGGAGTATTCCCTGCTAGATCAAACCGAAAATAGAAAGATTCAAACAAGTTGAAAAATTGACTTTTGGCCTTAAAATGGGGCCAAATTTCCCAATGTGCAGTGCAGCAAATTTCTGCCATAGAAAATAAATATTTCTTTCTGATTTTCCGCTGCAATTCTGATTTGACGTTTAAAAAATGCAGTCGTGGCTTGGCAACTTACCCCACCCAAATGTCATTTTGTAACACTTGCATATTCTTCGTAAAGATTGAAGTCTTACCAATTTTTAACATTTTTTTTTATAAAGATTTTATATTGCTGTTTTGGGCTTATAAAACCAAATTAAAGAGACTTTTTAAATTGAAGAAAAACTTTTTACATAAACTATTTTTAATTTGCGCAAACTCAGAGGTTTGTTTTTATTTGTAAAAGTTGAATAAAGAACTTTTTAATATTTATGTTTTCGCAAAATTGTAATATTCAAAATTGTAATATTCATATTATTGACTATAAAACACGAAACGCAAATTTTAAAAATGATAAGATAAGAAGACATAAGATTTTATTAGATTAGGAGTTTTGGCCAATCCTTAAGTACAAATGGTCTCAGCGTGTGATTATCAACATATATTTTAAATAATATGGAAAAGTTTATTTATAATAGGGGTATTCACGATGTGGTGTATTTTTGATAAATTTTTACAAAATTTACAATATTTACAACGCATTGTGAATAAACCTTCACTAAAGTCTGGGAAGTTCATCATTTAGCAGTACGAGAAATGAAAGGATTGAAACGAAGCTCTGAATTAAATTAACTTTTATTAAACAAACACACAACCCAGCCAGTACCTTCATCTACGCTGAGTCAAAAAGCTTTTGTGATCAGTTGATCAAATATACAACGAAATTAACAAAGAATACAATAGGGTTTCGTCATTGAATTTTTGCTACAGGGTTGTATTTTGAACACTGTACATTTTGTTTTTGTAATTTTACTTCAAATATCAAATTATCAAAAATACACAATACAAGGGCAAATACACCACATCGTCAATACCCCTAATTATAAATTCTATAGAAATAATTTGAATAATTCTATTTCCTGAATTAACTAAAATTTCCAAACTAAAATATTTGACCTGGCAGTACTGTACATAATATATGTGCTGTCGTTTTTGTTTGTTATTTTTCTGATTTCAAATGGCTTGTGTCTTTGCTTTATGCAGCAAATTGTTCTTGTTGTCTTGGCTAAGTACAAACTTAACGAATACGGCGTTGCCACATGAGAGATTTTTAGGAATGCAAGACTTGCTAATGAATAGATTTTCTATTAAATTGTAAAACAATTAAACCCTCATCGGTTCTTTGTATGCGCGCGCATACAAATTCAAAATTAAATTTAGTAAAAAAGATATTAAACCTTAACCAATTGACATAAGTTTTTGACAAATAGCTTTTTTTCATAACTTTATTCATAAAAGGAATAAATAATCCTTAAATTTGATTAAAAAAATTTGTGATTTTTTTATTTCTTTAAAATGTTTTAAGTATGTATGCGCGCGCATCCATAAAGAACCTTTTAGGGTTATGGGACTGAGGGACCGATGAGGGTTAAATGGCAAACGGTAAGTAAGATATTTAAGTTGATTTTTCAGCCAAAATTGAAAAACATACTTTTTCCAGATGAATAACATGATTTCATACCGAATGAGAATAGAAAAAGAAAAACGAGAATGTTTTGGATGATATGAAACAAAGCGAATACTTTTCAGCATATTCAAAAAGTGTATAAAAGGTTCAAATAATGGGGGAAAATAGAGTAATCCATATTTGTCATGAGACCAAAGATGTAACTATAAAGTTTCCTCCCAAAATTCAAGGAGCTGTACTCATTGAGCTAAATTCCATGCAACGCTTCCCGAATGCCTTCGCAGCCTCGTGAGTTAATGATATTTTCTTTTAAGAGTGGCTACAGAGATAACTCATAAAGAGAACAATTGATTGTTCGAATTCTTGTTAAGAAAATTCATGAAATTCATCACAGCGCAAGTGATTAATCCATGAAACGATATTTAAATGTTTCTGCATAAGCTATTCTCTCCGTGACTTGATGCAATATTTGTTGATTTTATGTTTGTCTTGAAAAACATTGTTTATTTTCGTTGCATAATATTTATCATAGCTCTCCTACTATATGCGCGTTGAGTAAAAATTCCATGCAACGCTGTTGCGTTTCCGATATTAAAGCTGTCTCGTGCTGTAATGAATTTTTTAAATCTTACAAAACTTTTCAATGTCAGTCATACCAAAAGCTGAAGCATATTAGCCTTAATTACGAATTCGAAAAAAAGAACCATTATTTTGTTTTTACCAACACTCAAAGTTAAGCACTGATAAAGCTTGGCTAATTAAGTCATTTGTAAAAAAACGCAATTAGGGCCGAAGCCAGGTACACAGTTATTCTTGTGGTTATGATATATAAGCCTGTTGTTCATAGAGAGATCTTCAGTGAACTTCGGAATTATGAAGAATATTACTTTAAACCTAATCATACTGGCGTTAGCGGTTAGTGCTCAAGCCATCAGAAACTCTGATCGCCTGACATCTGATATTTTCGGTGGTCATGGACCACACAAACCGGGTTACTACAAGTTCTGCACATACGATGGTGATGCATTTAACAAATGCCTCCATCTGCTGCATGTGTCACAAAATAGTTCCATCGAACTGCCACTAGAGTGCGTGCAGAAGGAGGATAGAAATGCCTGTGTGCGATCAGTGGCAGCAGGTGCTACGGATATGTTGGTGGTAACTGGTCATGGCTATCAGGAGGCACGCAGGGCAGGACTATATCCGGTTATATTTGAGCGTGATAGCAATAATAGTCTCTACATAGCTGTTGCACCCAGAGATATAACTTTAACGGAAGTACAAACGGCACCCATGTAAGATTTTCCAGAAATCTTTTAACCTATCGAGAGTTACATCATGTGTTGTTTATTGCTTTTATTTTGACGTCTATTTAGCGAAGTGGATCAGAGTAATCAGCGCGCTTTTCATGCGGCTGCATACTTCAATCTGCGTCGTGATCATGACATCTGCCTCTACCTACGCGCTGTACGCGAAAGTGCCAGCATTAAGATTGTCGACTCTGCTGAGTATGTGCCAAGCGATGATGAAATCTTACTCTGCCCCGATCGTAGTTATGCGGAGTCAGCTGCTGCCTATCAACGTTGCAATTTCGAGGCCAATCTACAGCGTGCCATTTTCATATCACGACGTAGTTCCCCAAATGTAGCCCTAGATATCAAACATATTTTGAACACAATATTGGAAAGATTTGGACCCGAACCGGAACATGTGCTGAATGATAACGACTTTAACTTTTTCAGCACTTTTAATGACAAGGATGATGTGATTTTCAAGGTAAGTTTGTTGAGCGGGGTGAAAATTGGGGTATGGCATAAAAATTCTGCTTTTTTTGCAAAGTTTCGAACTGAAATGCTGGGTGCTATTTGGGAATTATTTTGTTGTTGTTCAATGATTTTTTTAAAGTTTAATTAAATGCAACAGATGATATTTTAATTGCTCTCCTTTTGGGATTTCCAAATCATTTTGTAGGTCTACTTCTACTTGCTTTAAGTAAAATGGAAAATACATTAGATTTGGCTTATCACCTTTATGTGTGTAGCTAGAGTTCCGAGAAAAATTCATTTTTATACAAATGAATCTGATAGCGAAAAATTTTTAACGTAGAGAATCAGACTGAATTTAGTGGAGATTAAAATTACACTTTTATTAAAACAAACTTAGAGGTACTTGATAAAGAATTGGGGAGTTCCGAAAAATTAGTTGAATAATAATTAATTTAAAACGTTCTTTAAATCCGTCAGTGATCACTATTTTTGCGATTCAAAAAGTAAATCAATCATTGAGCGATATGTTTTTGAGTCAAAAATAAAACTCAATGATTGATCGATTTTCGTTCAGAAATCATTTATCTTTGATAGAATTTTTTTGTATCAGAAATAAAATCGAAGAATTGTGATATAAATTAAAAATATTTTTATGCTGATATATATTCAATCAAAAATCAAAATTGATTACAGATCAGGAATCCCTCCTACTATTTTTTTGACTGATTTGATTCTCAAAAATTAAATCCAAAGTTAAAATCAAGTACCGATCAGAAATCATCCATCATTCATCGAATTTTTTCATATACAAAATAAAGTCGATATGTTTCGATACAAAAGAATTACAAAAGAAAGAATTATCGATATGTTTCTATATAAGTTTAACTAGTTTTTGGCTGATTTATTTTCGATAAAAAACTAATATCGGTTACCGTTCAGAAATCTGTCATCTTTGATGGAATATTTTTTATATACAAGTCTATGAATTATCGATATGTTTTGATATAAGACAACATTACTTTTTGACTGATCTATTTTCCACCATAAATCGATCTATATTATTTCGATCAAAAATAATAATCAAATACTGAGCTCCTTTTACAATATTTCTATTTTTTTATTTTTTTGACACAATTTCTTAATTCAGAATTTTAATGGCACAAATCGAAAATTTTAATATTATGTGACTATAAGAAATTAAATTCCATTGTTGAACGATATTTTTTTCTAGCAAAAGTAAAAATTTATGACAAAACAAAAAAAAAAATTGAACAATGATTGTTAATTTTTTCGATAAAAATAATATTAAAATGATCAGAGCAGTGATCATTACTTCAATCAAAAATAAAAAAAAAAAATGAATGATCGATATTTTACTATTTTATTTTTCAACAATTGCTTATGTTTATTTATAGAATAGAAACAATTTTAAATTGATTGTTAGTAATCAATCAGTGGTCCATATTTTTTCAAAACAGACATAAAATTCAATCAAGCGAACTTGATCAAGCTTTTTTCGTGATATTTATAACAAAACAAAAAATTCGACAATGATTTATATTTTTTGATCAAACCTATTAATCAATTTCTGAGCCATATTTGCTCGATCATTAATAAAAATCAATTAGACTTTTTTTTTAATTTTCATTACAATTTGTTAAAAAAGAATTTCAAATCGATAATTTACTGTTTCAATCATTATTTTAAAGGTACATTAAAAATATTTTTTTTGTCATAGATACAAAATCAATATTTTTGTCAGAAATTTAATAGAAAATAATCGATACTTTTGTAGCGATATTTTTGATCGAAGCTATAAATCAAGCTTTAAGTCAAGAGAGCCATATTTTATCGATCAGTAATAAAATTTAGGCATTGGGACGTTTGTTAGAAATTTTCATCATGATTTGATAAAAAGATAATTTAAATCGATAATTTATTGCTATTCTAAAATCAAAAATTTTATTCAATTACATTTTCTATCATAAATATCAATATCGATATTTTTTTCAGAAATTTCATAAGACAATAGTCGAAATTTGTTTGTCGATATTTTCCTTCAAATCCTGTTAATCAATCACTGAGCCATATTTCATCCATCAGTAAGAAAATTCACAAATTGGTCGATTTCATATGATTTGTATAGTTTTCAATATGGTTTGTTAAAAAGTAATTTAAATCAATAATTTTTTTGTTTTTTTCTTTAAAAATTTCATTCAATCTTATTTTAAATTATAACATTATATTTTCAATGATAAATATAAATATCGATAGTTTTTGTCAGAAATTGTATCGTATAATAATCGATATATTTTATAGAAATTTTCCAACTAATCCTATAAATCACACACTGAACCATATTTCATCGATTCGTAATAAAATTCGCGAATATGTTGATTTTTAAAAAATGTTCATCATGATTTGTTACAAAAGAATCTATATCGATAATTTTCAATGAAAAATTTCAATAAAAATTTCTTTTAAATGCCATATAAAATTCAAACGTTATTTTTTTTATCATAACAATATATATCGATAATTTTTGTCAGAAATTTAATCGTATAATAATAAAACTCAATGATCGGCATTTTTTTGAACAGCATAAAAATCGAGCAATATCTCTACATTAAAGATCAAAACTATTAATTAAGTTATATGTATAGCGATTAAAAAAAATATTCAATGATATCGATATATTCTAATATCAAGACGATTTTTTAATTTCATTGTTTATATAATGAACATCACTTAAAATCGATTGCTTATTATTGCTATTTTTCGATTTGAAATCATTCATCATTCATCGATATTATTTTTTTTTTATTATTAAAAAGCTATTTTGATCGTTATGTTTTAAATCACAAATGAAATCAAACAATCTTTTTTCAATAAAAATATAACTCATTAAGTGATCGATATTGTTTCGATTCATAAATTCATCGATAAATTGATTTATTGTTGATAAAAAATAAAATAGATCATTGATCGATATATCTTTATTTTTCATACAATTTTTTTTTCATATTTTTTGTGAGAAAGGCTCTTATAATCGATTATTCATTGTTATTTGTTATATTGAAATTATAGTCATATTTTATAGACCACTAATAGAATTCGCGAAATGGTTAATTTTTAAAAATTTTCAAAATGATTTTTTAAAAAAGTAATTTTTAAAAAAGTAATTATATTGATAATTTTATTGTTCTTTTTCTAAAAAAAATTTCATTCCAAATTAATTTTAAATTCAAACGTTTCTTTTGTCTATCACAAACATAAATATCGATATATTTTTCAGAAATTTGATCGAATAACAATCGATTTATTCTATAGAAATTTTCAGATTAAATCTATAAATCAATCATTGAACCATTTTTCATGGAGCAGTAATAAACTGCACGAATTGGTCGTTTTTTTTAAATTTATCGATATTTTTTTTTACATCCGACATAAAATCTAATGATAATCAAATTTTTTCCAATAAAAATATGACCCAATTACTGATAAATAATTTTTCATTCATGTATTAAAATCGATAAATTTGTTGATCGATACTTTTTCGATCAAAAATAAAAATCAATCATTGGACGACATTGGTTTTTTTGCGTAAACGATGCAAATCGATGCCTGTACGATAATGTTTTTGATGTCATTTAAAAATTAATAATTTTTCGATATTTTTACTTTCATCGAAAGATAAAAATATTACATTTTTTAGCTAAAAAACAAATAATTTCTTAAAAAACAAATTTCGAAACAGCATAGAAAATTTTCATTATAATTCATTTCTGAACAAAAAAAGTTTTCTTTTTGAAAGGATTTTCTAAAGAATTTTGTAACTTTTGAGTGTTTGTTCTACATATGATTTATTAGCAAGTGTTCAGATCGAACTTTCAACTCGAACAGGCTAATTTTGAATAAAAAACGAGTCTTTAAGTTATCTGGTTATATTGCCATGCTATTGTGTTTCAATTGAGAATTTTGTCTTATGCAGCGTTATAAAATTAAAAATCGTATTTAGAACGTATTGGACACTTATTTTCTGTAAAATAATTTTCAACCAAGTGTGATTTAAGAATTTGGAAATTATGCCCTTGGTATACTTGTCAAAACCCTTAATTCCTCAATGCTTCAAAATTTATTGAGAACCTTTGAACTTGGTAATCAGGTACTTGGCCTGATAAAAATGACTTATTTTCTAACTGTTTCAAAACTGTTTCATAAATTAATAATATGTTAATAGCATGTTAATTGTATGTTAATAGCACAGTACAATGCTAGTTATAAATCAATTTAAACTGCACTTCATATAGTTTCTTGTTATTTAAATCATACCTTTAACTTATACAGGTACCTTGAAAAGTTTTTACAATACCTGTAATTGAAGGTTCTACTAAACAAAAAGATATATAAATAGAATAACTTAAATCTGTATTATATTTTATTAATATTCATTTTGCATTATTTATACTCCTACAAACTCATCTACATATATATTTCTATTTCAGAACAACGTTGTTGATTTCGACTTTCATCCAACCTATCTGAACGGTGTTAGTGAAGCCGTTTTCAACCTGTTACATTGCAACACTGACAGTCAAGTTCATGATCCCAGCCAGTTGGAGTAGATTTCAAACATACAAACATATCGACTAGCTGAAATTTGTTAGAATGTTTGTTTGAAAGATGCACACATGATATAAAACATGCACACAAATATATAACAAAAAAGTGCAAACGATGCACTTTAAGAGCATTATGAATATTAATTTTTTTTTATGGTTTAAGAAAAAAGGCAAAACAGACAAGCTGGCAACCGTGCCTCTAGGTGTTGTTTTTATTGACGAGTTTCTGGAAAGATTTTTGACATCTGTAGATAATAAGTTCTATTAAAATAATACGTTTGAAATTAGCAGTAGTTTTTTGTCTATCTGACTAATGGTTCATTGCACTACAATCGGTCTTAGTATACTAGAGCTTTAAAAAAGATAATAGTTTGGGTTGAATTTATTGTCATACATTAAGAGATAAACTAATTATGAAATGATATTTTTAATTGCATCTAAAAAAATTCGGAAAACACAAAATATTATAAAATTGTTGAAAAATAATTGAAAGATGTTCATTATGACTCGTGAGTGAACAAAATAGATTCCTTTTAGTAGGTGTTTTTGAAGAATTTTTAGATTTTTGAGTATTTTAGAGGGAAGTATTTAGAAGAAAATATATATTTATATTTCAGAACAACGTTGTTGATTTCGACTTTCATCCAACCTATCTGAACGGTGTTAGTGAAGCCGTTTTCAACCTGTTACATTGCAACACTGACAGTCAAGTTCATGATCCCAGCCTTTTGGAGTAGATTAAAAACATACTAATATATCGGTGGTGACCGTGGCATGCAGGTTAAGTGTGTGGCTTAGCATGCTCGGAGCCCGGGTTCGATCCCCAGCCGTGGCGAAAAGTTTTTTCAATAAAAAAATTTTCTGATCGGTCACCACCTCTCTGCAGACAATGGCAAACCTCAGAGAGTAAATAATGCCATGTAAAGCTTCTTGAGAACATGAGCCGTTCGGAGTCGGCATAAAACATGTAGGTCCAGTTCTCGGTCAATTGTGTTCAAAAATTTAATAACACACACAACACAATCGATCCTAAGAAGCTCGGTCAAAGTCCTTTCAAGGGCTGAAATGGCCAATTTGTTTTTTTTTTTTTTTTTTTAATATATCGGACCAGCTGAAATTTTGGTCAATTGTTTGCTCGTAAGATTGTTGTCACACAAACATGCTCACAAAAATATAAAAAAAAGTGCAAACAATGCACGTTAATAGCATTATGAATATTAATTTTTTGTATGGTTTTAGAAAACAAAAATTTGTTTTCTAAATTTGTTTTTATTGACAAGTATATTATATTCGTTTTATAGGTATTGCTATAATTATCAAGTTCATGTAGAGATTTTTGATATGTGTTGATAGCAAGTACTGTTAAAATAACACGTTTGAAATTAGAAGCCATACATTAAGGGATAAAAAAAAAATTGGATTTGTGCAAAAAATAATTTAATTTATCCAACAACGTCGTTATTTTTGCACTAATATCGCATTTGCATAATATTAATACGTAAATGGTAAGAAATAATATTCAAAAAAATGTTTGTTAGCGACATTCAAGTCATTAAAATTAAAAGCGAAATTTTTTTTCAATTCGTGGTTCAGTTGGTTAAGCGATTGGTAATTTGAAATGATAATTTAAGTAAGCCTGGTTCAATCCTCAGGCGGACAGTGCCTGTTAGTTTTATTTTTTTTTTGTTAAAATGTCATATTTGTTATTTATATTATTTTATATATGTTCAAACTGTTTCATAACACTCATCGAAATCGTACAAAAACAATGAATTGTAAGAAAAATATTTTATTTATGCCATGGATAATTTTACTATGCTTTGTTTTCCTCGGTGCAGTTGTCTATCTAGCTAATGGTGGTCTACTGCACTACAGTCGGTCTTAGTATACTTGAGGTTTAAAATAGATAATAATTTTGCTTCAATATATTGTCCCAAAGAATTTGTTTGCGATGTTCATGGTATATTAAATGTATCTAGATATCTTATATCTTATATATATGTAAGAGCGAAAGTAGTTCACATTAAAAAAAAAGCCAAACTGTAAGTAGTTTTTAGGGATGTTTTTATCATAAAAAAATATTTAATAATATTAATAAAGTTTTATTTCGGTTTTCCACAACTTGAAATACACAGTTGCATTGTTGTATTTTATTTCAAGTTCTTATTCACATTATTTTTGTTTTCTGTTTGAAAGAGAAACAAACGTTTTTTGAGCTCCTACGTTTGTTTTATCTTTCAAATAGAAAACAAAAACAATGTGAATACGACGAAAATATGAATAAAACGATACAACTGCTTATTTCAAGTTGTGAAAAACCTAATTATTTTTAAGATTATTTTTAATATTGTTGTTTTTTTTTGATTTTGAAATTTGAATATCTATTTAAACAATTATGCTCAACTTTAAAAAAATCCCACCTCACTTTCTGAAAAGCAACTATTTCTCTTTGAGAAATTTTTTCAACAGGTCTTATTTTCATCTTAAAGCGCTATTGAATTCTCGCAAAAATCACTTGATTTTTAAAATTTTTCACATTTAAATTAAAGTAAAATATAGGATCGAAAAAAATATTACAAGAAAATTATCTACTTGTTATACCCTAAACCTGAAAGGTCAGGGTATATTAACTTTGTGCAAACGTTTGTAACGCATAGAACGAAGCGAGTCCGGTATAGAAAAGTATATATATTCTTGATCAGCGTCACCACGTGAGTCGAGCTATCCATGTCCGTCCGTCCGTCCGTCTGTGTGTTGTCCGTATACACAGGATAAGAAGAAGGAGTTGAGATAATTGGATGAAACTTGGTACACATGGTCACATGGACCCAAGGATCTGCATTATTGAATATTTTTGGAATCCGCCCACGGACACGCCTACCTCCCGTACAACGCGAAAATTGAAAACTTTTCTAACAGTCTACCAGTGATGACGAGATATTACTCGTGAGGGAACCTTCCAGGGCTTACACACTAATGTAGTTACATTAGGATTACGTTGAGGAATAATTCTATTTATTGCCTCAGAAGTTTTATTCTTTGTTTCATTTTTTTGGGCATTTTTCCATAGAAGACTTTCCCCCTCAATTGAACTAGGGGCATGTTGACCACCAATAGGAATTACCCCATTTAATCCATTTCAGATTCCCCTTTTAAATACTGCAATCTTACTTTCTTCCGGAATTACAATTACATGAGCTCACCATTCTTTACTTGAAAATAACCATTCACAAGCAGTCCAAGGCCTAGTTTTTACCGTAATTTTAGGAATTTATTTCTCTATTCTTCAAGGATATGAATATATTGAGGCCCCCTTCACAATTGCAGATTCAGTTTCACTTATTTTTTTGTAAGTCTTTGGTTCTTGACTGTTATACCCTAAACCTGAAAGGTCAGGGTATATTAACTTTGTGCAAACGTTTGTAACGCATAGAACGAAGCGAGTCCGGTATAGAAAAGTATATATATTCTTGATCAGCGTCACCACGTGAGTCGAGCTATCCGTGTCCGTCCGTCCGTCCGTCTGTGTGTTGTCCGTATACACAGGATAAGAAGAAGGAGTTGAGATAATTGGATGAAACTTGGTACACATGGTCACATGTACTCAAGGATCTGCACTATTGAATATTTTTGGAATCCGCCCACGGACACGCCTACCTCCCGTACAACGCGAAAATTGAAAACTGCATAACTCAGCTCATAATTAGCCTACAACAATAAAATTTGGTATGTATGCGTTTTATATCAACACAAAGATGTTTTTGAAAAATGGACGTCATCCTCTCACGGACACGCCCACCTCCCATACAACCCAAAAATTGAAAACGCAATAAATAAGCCTCTGTTTAACCTACAGAGCTAAAATTTGGCACGCATGTTTTTTATAACAAAAAAAAGATAGTTTTGAAAAGTGGACATCATCCGCCCACAGACACGCCTACCTCCCATACAACGTGAAAATTGAAAACTGCATAACTCAGCTCATAATTAGCCAACTACAATAAAATTTGATTTGTATGTGTTTTATACAAACACAAAGATGTCTTCGAAAAATGGACGTCATCCGCTAACGGACACACCCACCTCCCATACAACCCAAAAATTAAAAACGCAATAAATAAGCCTCTGTTTAACCTTCAGAGCTAAAATTTAGCACGTATGTTTTTTATGACAAGACAAATATGTTTTTGAAAAATGGACGTAATCCGACTACGGACACGCCTACCTCCCATACAACCCAAAAAGTTTTAAACTCAATAAATAAGGTTATGTTTGTCATAGAGAAATTGAATTTGGTATGCATGTATTTTATACCAAAACTAAGGTGTGTTCAAAAATTGGATGTAATCCGTCCATGAATCCGCCCATCTCCCATAGCGAAAGCACAATAAAAGCATTAACTGTGAGCTACAGGAATAAAACTTGGTGTGTGTAAATTTTTCATCAACATTTAAATACATATTATATATAGGCTTCATCCGCCCTTGGAGACGCCCATTTACAATACAAATTTTTTGTTTTTGAAAAGTGGGTTTAGGGTATTTCATAGTCGGCCTAGACCGACTTTAGACTTTCTTTACTTGTTTTTAAATTGACAATGTTAGATCTTACCGCTCGCTTTCCAAAAAAAAAAAGGAGGAAGAGTATCATCCGGGGTGAAAATTATAGTAAGAGTGTGAAGAGAGATTATAATTATAATATTTATTTTCATAATATTACTAGCGGATGTAACCCGGTGTTACTCGGGGTTGTGCCTCGAGCATAGAAAAAGGACGATTTTCAAAACTGCTCTCATTTTAACATTATTTAAATTATCAATTAAATTTAAAAATTTTTTATATTATAGTTTTTGGGGTTTTGCCCCCTCCTTCCATCGAAAGTGTTTAGTCAAATTTCTCGCAAAACTGTGCCTGTCAGAGATGATTACAAAAAAAATGACATCTTCAACGTCTTGATCTGACGTCTGGTTTTTGAGGAAAATGGTCACCCAGTTTGAAAAAAGTCATTTCGAGAAAAATGCGTTTAAAGTTTTCTAAGCATGCATTTAATATGCAATTTTATCTCAAAAAATTTCCAATTTTAAAAAATCCTATAAGCTTCGATTCGATTTGTGGATTGTCTTCGTTCAACTTCGGTTTTGGTCGATACTGTTCGGTTAATTTTTTCATCTTTATACAGCTTCTGCTCGTATTAGTTAAACTTATTTTTTTGTAAGTCTTTGGTTCTTGACTTCGTTTGTCTTCGGCTCATTCCTTGATTTTTGTCGAAAGAACTTTTAAAAGCATAGGATCTATTTCAGAAACAGTTACAAATGCCTACCAAGTTTTATCAAAATCGGTTCATCCGTTTTGACGTGAATGAGAGAGACATAGTTGATTCTTTAAAACGCCCTCTAACGCAAGTTTTCTGAAATTTTAAATAGCCTCAATTCTGTTGCAGGATAAGGTTATTTCACGTACCAAATTTTAGGAAAATCGGTCAAGTCATTTATGAGTTATTGAGTCTTAACAATACATTACTTAAAGTGCCCTCTTGCGGAAGTCTATGGAATTTTTTAAATTTTATGTTTTATCTTGGGGGTGCAGTTGAACGTTCATACAAATCAAATTCATTGAAATCGGTTCAGGCGTTTAGGAGTAATTGAGTCTTTAAAACGCACATTTAAAGCGCCCTCTTACGGAAGTTTTTGGAATTTTTTTTAAGCCTATGTTATCTTGGGCGCAGTCGAACCTTCATACCAAATTTCATTGAAATCGGCCCAGGTGTTTAGCAGTTATTATAGAGTGCCACGCCCACATACTTCCGCCCAATTTTTAACCTATGTTTTATATTGGTTGCAGTTGAAAATTCATACCAAACTTCATTGAAATCGGTCCAGGTGTTTAGGAGTTATTGAGTCTTAAAAATGTACTACCTAAAGCGCCATCTTGCAGAAGTTTTTGGAATTTTTTATATTTTTTGTTTTATCTTGGGTGGAGTTGAACCTTCATACCAAATTTCATTGAAATCGGTCCAGGCGTTAAGGAGTTATTATGTCTTTAATACGCACTATTTAAAGCGCCCTCTTGTGGAAGTCTTTGGAATTTTTTATAGCCTATGTTTTGTTTTGGAAGCAATTGAACCTTCGTACCAAATTTCATGGAAATCGGTAAAGGCGTTTAGAAGTTATTATAGAGTGACACGCGCACACTTTTTTCAACCCACTTGTTTACACCCTCTATGTTCTTTCTCTCTATGAAAGGTACTCGGTGTCCAAATTTCAGCTCAATATGATAAACGGTGCGTAGCATATACGGAACGGACAGACAGACAGACAGACAAACATTTGATTTTATATATTAGATAATACTTTGTTCTCATGAAAAAGTTTTGAGTGAACTATTTATTAATCGCTGAGAACCTAGCTAGATGGAAATAATGATATCAGAGTAATAACATACAAACACAAGTAAGGAAACTCTAAAGTCGGTCTAGCCCGACTATGGAATGCCCTAAAACCTTCTAGAATATTTAAATATATTAAAATATAAAAAAAAAATAGAGATAACTTCTTATTCTTTTTAAAATCCATGTTTTTTAATTTTAATTTTTTAATTTTAATTTTTTAATAATTTTTGTTTCAAAAAATTCTAATTCTAGCATAAAACTCCAAACAATATTTTATTTTTTTTAAACATCGTTTTTAAAAGCTTGTATCTAAGTATCTAAGGATACTTCATTTACATAAATAAGGGTAACAGATGATGGAGATATGATTTATAGGAAATGACTCCATTTTTAAGAGTTTTACTTTTATCAAAAATTGGTATCTCCATAAATTTCCAAGCTCTATACAATAGAATGACTGATAAGTCAATAAATAACAAGTAAAGAAAGTCTAAAGTCGGTCTAGGCCGACTATGAAATACCCTAAACCCAGTTTTCAAAAAAAAAAAAAAAAAAATTTATTGTAAATGGGCGTGTCCGTGGGCGGATGAAGTCCATTTTTCCAAACCATCTTTGTCTTGTCATAAAAAACATACGTGCCAAATTTTAGCTCTGTAGGTTAAACACATGCTTATTTATTGCGTTTTCAATTTTTGGGTTGTATGGGAGGTAGGCGTGTCCGTGATCGGATGACGTCTATTTTCCGAAGACATATTTGTGTTGGTATGAAACACATACATATCAAATTTTATTGTTGTAGGCTAATTATGAGCTGAGCTATGCAGTTTTCAATTTTCGCGTTGTATGGGAAGTAGGCGTGTCCGTGGGCGGACGATGTCCATTTTTCAAAACCATCTTTTTTTTGTTATAAAAAACATGCGTGCCAAATTTTAGCTCTTTAGGTTAAACAGAGGCTTATTTATTGCGTTTTCAATTTTTGGGTCGTATGGGAGGTGGGCGTGTCCGTAAGCGGATGACGTCCATTTTTCAAAGACATCTTTGTGTTGATATAAAACACACACATACCAAATTTTATTGTTGTAGACTTATTATGAGCTGAGTTATGCAGTTTTAAATTTTTGCGTTGTATGGGAGGTAGGCGTGTCCGTGGGCGGATTCCAAAAATATTCAATAGTGCAAATCCTTGAGTACATGTGACCATGTGTACCAAGTTTCATCCAATTATCTCAACTCCTTCTTCTTATCCTGTGTATACGGACAACACACAGACGGACGGACGGACGGACGGACATAGATAGCTCGACTCACGTGGTGACGCTGATCAAGAATATATATACTTTTCTATACCGGACTCGCTTCGATCTATGCGTTACAAACGTTTGCACAAAGTTAATATACCCTGACCTTTCAGGTTTAGGGTATAAAAATGTGTTATGCATCGAAAATGCAACGAGCAAGAAATAATGTTGCATGAAATAATTACTCAATGCGTAAAGGAATATTTATTTATGTAAAAGTGAACTAAAAGCTCTGTGGCCACATGATAAATATAAAAAAAATTTAATGACGTCCTAAATTCATTTCTTAGTAAGTCCATTTAGGAGGAGTTTCTTAATGCAACGTAAATTTATTATCGTTGCATGAATTTATTGCTTGTTCGGATGCATACTTAAACACAAACAAGGAATATGACTAGCATCAGGGCAAGCATTTGCAAGAAGGATTTAAATGAGGATTTCGATAAATATTAGAAGAATGATTTGGATGAGGATTAGAAAAAAGATAAGGACAATTATTAGATTGACAAGGATTGATGCAAGGATTTTGACAATGGTACGGACTAGGCTTAGGATAATAAATATAACAAGAATAAAAATGTAGATAAGAATGTAGATAGATGTTTTAAGAACAATAACAAAGATAAAAATTTGAAAAAAAATAAGAAAATGATTTGCACAAGGTTCAGGACAAGTCTTTATACAAGAATATAGGGATAAAGATTTGGATCAGAATTAGAACGAGATTTACGACAAGAATTTTGATATTGAATTTGTAGACAAAGTTTTAGACAAAAGAGAAAAGAATTAGTACAAGGTTAATTGCAAATATAAAAGTAAGAGTTGAAATAAGAATAAACATGTGGATTTGGACGAGAATTAGAAAAAGGATATGGAATGAAGGAAAGCCTATTAATAAAAAAAAGTGAAATTTATTGTTTTACGAATTTTTTTGAAAGTTTGTATTCGAAATTCTAAGCTTCTGCTGCTAAATCTTAATTTGAAAATTGACGTGTATTTGAAAATTGAATTTAGGATTAAGTTTCTATACAAATTTGACAGTATTACACATAATTTCCTACAATTTAAAAAACAAATTTGGTTTTCGTCAGGGTTCCGAAATCTATGTTGTGGATTTGAATCCAAAGAATTTGAACATGAATCGTATAGAATGTATTTTATGTGGAACGACATTAAAGGAATGAAGATAGATATCCTTTCTTGAACATGACAGCTAAAGAACGAATTTTTAATGACAAAAAAGTGCTAGGCTATACAAATTATATTTGTTTTGCTGTTGTGCTGTGTTATAAATTAAATTATATTATTTATTTATATGTTGTCATTATTTAATTGAAAAAAAAAAATTAAAATTTTTGAAAGTTAGCTTTTGTTATCTTTTGTAATATCTTGATTTGTTGTGATGCGCTTACATCTGAGCATTTCAATGAAATCAATCTTTGAATTCAGAGAAAACTTAAAATGCAGCTGCTGTTATTTTATGCATTAAGTTTGTAAGTAACTACAATTAAACAAAGTTTTGCATGGGAATCACCCACACAACAAAGGCTTTGCTTAGTTCATTTTGCCAACGCATTTGTTATTCTAGTCTAGTTTCAAAATGACAATAATTGTTTGCTTCGTTGTTGTTGTTACTTGCACTTTAAGTAGTTAATTTTTTTGTTTTTTTAATTTAAATAAGTTTTTTTGTAAACGTACATATGTTGAACACAAAATAAAACTAAAAGAAGAAAAAACAGTGGAGCTTTACTTCTAAACTCAATTGTTAATAATATTGGTAGAAATCATTAAAAAAGTGATAATTGATGACGAATATGCTTTCAAGCATCCATGAATTTTAACAATAATAGTGCTTATGAAATTGTGCTAATGTTTATGTTTTCAAAAAACTTTATAAATCTACACAGACGTGTAGGTCGATTAGAAAAATTTATTTTTATTGTCAAAAAACTTTCTGCATCAGCTGAATTTAAACTCGAGTCTGCCGCAGTTCGTTGACATGCATGCTAAAGTACACATCAAATATTTATACAATTTTTTTATTAAATTCATCGACAAAAAAAAAAAAAAAATCGACTTTAAGAACTTAGAAATGTCGAAGAAATGATTATAAAAAAAGTTCAGGTTAAAAATCTTTAAACAAACATTTTGAAATTCGCAAATATATGAATATTAGCACAATCAAAGCACAACGTGATTCAATTTAAAATTTAAAAATAACTTTCTAAATGAAGCTTACTTAATCTTGAAATAAAACAATAATTACTTTAGACAAAATTTGACACATTTTTTTAATTTTTAATTTTAAATGGCGGGGTTATCTTTATGCATACATCGAAACGAAATGAAAATTTAAAATTTTGTTGCAATAATGTCGTAACTGATGATACTGAAGAAAACATTTTGAATAAAAATATTAAAAAAAAAAAAACCTACCAAAACCGGTAGAAGTCAATTCACCAGCCAAGGACGAACAGGCCGTCATGCCGTT
Source organism: Tetanocera ferruginea (assembly GCA_958299015.1). Classification (NCBI taxonomy): domain Eukaryota; kingdom Metazoa; phylum Arthropoda; class Insecta; order Diptera; family Sciomyzidae; genus Tetanocera; species Tetanocera ferruginea. Next base: position 11,206,366 of record OY282643.1, on the reverse strand, counting down.
CTGAGTACGGACGGCAGCGGAAAACGAGGGCCTACTGCTTAAATTGCGTCAATGCTGTTTGCGGAGAGCATTCAACAGTCCTTCACCGCTGTCATACTTGCGAACAGGCCACGATGGACCAACAGCAGCAACAACAACAATAGAAAATAAGATGTTTTATATGTAAATTTTATTCACTTTCATATGACCCATGTAAAAAAAAAAAAAAAAAAAAATCTAAATATACAGTTTTGTTCTTTAGACAAAAATAAACATAAAAAAAAAATTCAAAAATTTTTGCAATTTTTTTTCATAGTAAAATACTTCAAAATAAAAAAAGGTCCCTGGGGACCTGTTCACGCATTGAAGGGTAAAAAAATGTTCACGCATCGAAGGGTTAAAGGTGTATCGTTTGATAATCTAGAGCTATTATGTGAACTGAGTTGCTGTTTTTTTTTTTTGAGTTGCTGTAATTGGGTAAGTTAATTATAAGTATTTGCTCAGCTTTATGTGTTTTTTACGTATTTTAATATCGGGAACCTTTGTGTCACTTTATATTTATTTGTTGGTTGGTTTTTTGAATCAATCCAGTTTAGTATTCGTGAATTTATTCGCAGTATTTATCATTTAAAGACTAATCTTTTTCAATTAAGTTAATAATTCTTAAAAAACATTTTCTTAAGAATTATATTTTGAGCTTTATGCCAGATAAATCATGAAGCAACAGGTTGCCACAACAACAAAATACTAATTTGCAAAACAAACCGAGCAGACTAGACCATGGTTTCGTCGGACGCTACTCTGACTCATCAGTAGTCGCTGTGGTTTTAGCAGTCCACTAACTTTTAAAAGTTAATAAATGCAACAGCAGCTTAACCAGAACGGAATTAGCGGAGCAAAATTTCAAAAAGTTGACCGCATTGATTCCTCAGACGACCTTTTTCCTGCATACGTCCTCCAAACTATGTCGACGCGTTTACAAGACCGACAAAGAATATAAAGATGGAAGCGGCCAACCGGTAAAAACGAATAAAAAATAATAGGTAATTTTTCTGACGATGATGACGACAAATACACACTAAACAATTACAACATGAGTGAACATGCCAAACGCTCATGCGCTTCGGTGAAATTATGCCGCGCTACCAGTACTCAAGTGATTTAACTTTCCCAAGAATTTTTGAATATTTTATCGAAAAGTCATTGCGTTAATTGAGGAAAAGTATTCATAATACTCAGAGTCGAAGCCAACTTAACTCTCTTTCACTTAGAGTCATGACTCATGAGCAGTGTTGCCAGAGAGCCGAACTGATATTTACCACTATTTGAGAAAAAAATGACCACTTTCTGAAAAAATTTACCCTTTTCTAAAAAAAATACAAAATTTTAAATGACAGTTTAACAGTCGTTATAACTCACTTCACTACTTCCACTATAAAACATTTTTTTGCTAGCCTTGAACAATTCGTTTCTTCCTATTGCCAACAACTTTTCCAATTCACGATGTGTAGGGGACTTCTTTTAACCACTTTTCCATTAACTTTTTTTGTAAGAGCTGGTCATGGCTTTCTATAACCGATATTTTTTAATAGATATTCAATGCAATTTTGAAACATTTGATTACTTCTTATGGCTTGGTGTGTTTCAACAATTTCCTTAGTTTTTAAGTTAAAATTTGCAGCAATTCAAACATTAAAATAATCCTACATTTGTTATTTTTTGGCACAAAAGGGGACTCCCAATAAATAATATAGGACTGCTTGCGAGTACGTTCAGAGAGGTAACAAAAGTGCAAAAGACTTAAAATATTTGGAAATCTACAAAATAATTATAAAAACAAAACAAAAACAAATTGGCCATTTCAGCCCTTGAAAGGACTTTGACCGAGCTTCTTATGATCAATTGTGTTGTGTGTGTTATTAAATGTTTGCACACAATTGACCGAGAACTGGACCTACATGTTTTATGCCGACTCCGAACGGCTAAAGTTGATGTTCTCAAGAAGCTTAACATGGCATTATTTACTCTCTGAGGTTTGCCATTGTCTGCAGAGAGGTGGTGACCGATCAGAAAAATTTTTTATTGAAAAAAACTTTTCGCCGCGGCTGGTGATCAAACCCGGGCTCCGAGCATGCTAAGACACACACTTAATCTGCATGCCACGGTCATCACAAGTCACCAGTCAAAAATTACCTTTTTGCCTCTGCCCAAAAAATAAGTCAAAAATTACCTCATTTAGGGAAATTTACCTCAATCTGGCAACAGTGGTCATGAGTATTGATTGCCCACCATCTCTCTTTGGTGTGAGTGGATTGAATCAGAGTAGCGTGCGTTGAGGATTGAATGAATATGAATACTTATTTGATGAATGTACTGGTAGTTTTAGTTAAGCAAGAATAATGAATGAACGGTTTTTTTTTTTTATTCAGTTAAAAAAAATTAAGAGTGAAAACAGCTACACATTTATTGAGGCTTCCTTCTGAACGAGCAACCTTCTGTGAGCTTTGCGCGTCCACCAGTGGGCTGGCACAAAATTGTGGCACAACCAGTACAAACAACGACGCCTTGAGCATGACTGAAGACGGTGGTGATTCTGTAGCAGCCGGGGTGCTGCACCAGACGCTTCAGCTTGTGCTTGCGCTTCTCTTCAGCGGGCAATGGATGCAGTAAATCTTTTGCTAGCGGCATGTTTCTTCTTTCACAGCTAACACGGAAAAAAGAAAAAAAAAAAAGAAAGATCATCGACCAGTCAATGACAAAGTTCAAAGGACATTCATACCTCCTTTAATTTAAAGCTCAGTTTCAATTTTTTTATTTTGTTTTTTTTTTTAAAATATCTTAAGAATGTGTAAAAAAAAGAAACAGTTTGGATAGTATCATAGGTGTAGACGTAAAATTCCGTTTAAATAGTAACCTTTTCTGCTTTGTCTCGTAAGTCCGATTGCTTTGTCTATTTTGCACATATTTTTTATTTATCTTCCAAAAATTAATAAATAAATTAATAACACTCAAGTGATAACACTTCTTATAGAGACCAGAACACAGAAAAAGTTCAAAGTAAGCATGATAAATAGAGCAAGCAAAATGTCAAATTCTTTCAATCATTTTGTCAAGTTTGAAAGGTTGAGTCCATTGAGTTAGTTGAAAAGAAGATAAAGCGAATATTCTTTTCATTGGTGTCACTGTCGTCTCTGTCTGTTGTATAGTTTGCAAGCTACACTCAATTTTACTTCGATGTAATTTTAAATAAAGTAAAGGCCACGGGTTGTGGCTATATCTCAAATGGCTTTTCCATGGGTGCCACTTTCGTGGCGAGCTAGACTAAAATGAGTAGTGGGATGTATATGGTTGATCATCCAAATTAGTTTGCATTGAATACAAAAACAACAATTTATGCAGAACGAAACCTGGTTCATTTCTTAAATCAAAATAGATTGTTAATTTCACATATTTAGTTTTGCTACTTTCTACTAGACGTAATAACCAACGATCGTTAGATGCATACATCATGTCAGCCGAACACATAGCACCATCTATTGGATAATAGCACAAAACGAAATATGATGCAAATAATTTTTTTCATAAGAGTTAAATCTAATCGGATCACCCTCTTAACGTGGAGTAGATAACCAATGCTGCCAATGCCGTGAAGTAGAGAACCAAGTTCGTACAAAACAAAACCAACACAAGCAAAAACAACACAACAAAAACAAAGAAAGCAGCATGCACAGCATAAGCAGCTGATGATTGATTTGCTTATATAAACACATGCATTTTTCTTCTTATATTTAATTGTTTTGTGACTTTAATATAAAAGTGACAAAATTTGAAATAAGATATTCATTCAGCACAGGATATATCTGATATTTTAGTATATATATTATCTTTGAACGATGAGTATTAAAGGCTGTATGTATACCCTAAAGTATTCGTCAAAAAAGTTGCATGACCTTGAAAAAATCTGTTAAAACAACCCCATACAAACCGCGCTGTAAGACGTAATTCTACGACAAAAATTTCAAAGCCATTAAAGAGATATTTAAGTTTTTATCGAGTCTAACTTTAAACGGGTTTTTCTCGAAATGACATTTTGAGGAACGGCTTGCACTCTAATTCAAAAAGTATTTGTCCGGTTAACTCAAATCTTGTTTTATTTTTTTTAAATAGAAATAAATAAATAAATATATATAAATACATAAATGAGTCTTATATCCGTTGATAATGTCATCTCACCAATTCTTTCCCCACTATTCATGCCACCTGCTATTCATAATTTTCTGTGAAAAATTGGGTAAAAATTTTTATTTTTTTCCATTTTAACTGAGACAGTTTTTTTAAAACTCTTAATTTTCATTATATTTTTTTAAAAAAAGTAACGAATTTTTGGTTTAAAGCTGAAAGCTGACTTCAATTCCCAAATCAAAATCCAAAATCTAATTTCAGAAATGAATTCAGCAGTCATTTTAACATTAAAATGAAATACTGTCGATAATCTTGACGCAACTTAAATATGTTTCAAATGTTTGATTTGAAACGATTGAAAAAAAAAAAATACTCTCAAATATCACATTTGTACGAGTAGATCATTCAGTTTTTGCAATTTATTTGGTTCTTTTGCAACCCATCTGTGTACATTCAATAACAGTTTAAGAATTTGCCCTGGCATGGAGAATCCAAAAAATATTTTTGCAAAAAAAAAGGTCATCTTCTTTAGAAGCAAGTCAATAGCTAGTACAACCATAGCGCACACTTAAAGCTCTTTCTTTTAAAATGAACTGCCAACTAAATTTCTCATTATTTAACTGAACTGATGGAATAATTTATGCAAATTAATTTTTTTTCCAATTTTGCCGGCCGGCCGGCAAGCCAGACTCAACCACTGAGCTTGAAATAAGGCAGATGATAATCGCAAAAGTAAACAAAGACAATAACAAAAGAATCTATAAAAACATTAAATATAAGACAAACGTATGATAATGTATGAAAAAGACAAAAAAAAAAAAAAAAACAAACAAACAAAACTTAAAATCTACAGAAAAAAATAAAATTTAAATCAAACTGTTTTGAATGTGGAAAACATACCCTTGGACCTCATCAACAAATTAATACAGATCAGTCCGCAGACTCATCATCGTCATCTCTAGCAGCAGCAGCAGCAGCAAAAGAATGCAAAATTTAGTGGGTTGTTAAGAGGTTGGTAGGGGTGGGTTTGTAACTAAGCTGCGTCTAGAAACTGCTATACGATTAAAGTTGATGGGGATATCAACCAAAACTCGTAGGCTAAAAAGCAACAGTGTACCTAGGCACCGAAGCTGCTTTATCTGTAGCGTTGTCACGATGTTGACCGCCTTGCGAGAAATACATACAAATTACACAAAACAAAATATAAGTAAAAAGCAAGTACAAAAACAACAAAGCAAGAAAAATAATAATCTTAATCAATTGGTGATTCCCGACACCGGCCGGCCGATGGTGTCAGCTGCGTCGCTGGGCTCTCCACTCACATCAAGACTATATAAAGCCAGAGAAAACATGGCAAAAAACATCATTCAGTTCTAAGCTTAGCTTGTACAACATCTCGTTGAATTGTTTTTATAGCAGAAACAAAATGAAGTTCTTTGGCAGTGTTTTAGTAGCTGCGCTAGTGGGTGTGGCAATGCTACAGGCCCCAGTGCAGGCAGATGAACAGCAAATCTGTAAGTTTAAAGATGTTTTTATAGAAAATTTTCAATTGCAACTCATGGATTTTGACAAATCAAATAGATCGTATGTGCGTGCCGCACAAATACTATCAGGATTGTTTGGATTTACTTAAGGATCCTTCAGAAGCGGGCATTCAAATGGAATGTGTTGCGGGTCGTGATCGCATCGACTGTTTGGATTTGATAAATCAACGCAAGGCTGATGTCTTGGCTAGTGAACCGGAGGACATGTATGTGGCTTACCATACAAAGAATGAGGACTATCGTGTTGTATCAGAGATAAGAACCAAGGACGATGAAAAGGGTATGTGTAGCAGAGTTGGTTGAAGTGAAAGTGAGAGTGTTTTTTTTATATGCTTGTTCATGTTTGCAGCTGAATTCCGTTATGAGGGTGTCATCTTGGTTAAGAAGGATTCCCATATTCACAGCCTGAAGGAGTTGCGTGGGACCAAGTCGTGCCACACAGGCTTTGGACGTAATGTAGGCTTCAAGATTCCCATCACCAAGCTTAAGAATGCTGATGTTCTCAAGGTGTCTATGGATCCCGAGTTAACAGCAAATGAACGTGAGCTCAAGGCTCTGTCGGAGTTCTTTACACAATCCTGCTTGGTTGGCACCTACTCTGCATATCCCGAGACCGATAGACTTTTGAGTAAGTTCGTTTGTTTAATTTTGCTTGTTAACATTTTTTGCTTTACCAAAAATACTAAGGTTTAAAAAGAGATTTTTAAAGTCTCATACTTTCCTCGTACTATTTTTAAAGCTCACAAGAACATTTTATAAATAATTCTTTTTATATGATAATTGGGAAAAATTATTCAACCTTTTTTTTGTAATAATTGCAGAGAAGAAGTACTCCAATCTGTGCGCCCTCTGCGAGAAACCTGAACAATGTAACTATCCGGACAACTTCTCTGGCTATGATGGCGCCATACGCTGTCTGGATAAGGGCAAGGGTGATGTAGCCTTCACCAAAGTGCAGTTCATTAAGAAATATTTTGGCGTAAGTTTTTCAGCAACTCTCGCTTTGGCTAATTTTTTTTACCTTGTGATTCTACCTCTAGATGGGACCTGGTTTCACTGCTGAAGGTGATCCTGCCCACTTTGAATATCTCTGCGAAGATGGCACACGTCGTCCCATCACTGAACCCGCCTGCTCATGGGCTCAACGTCCTTGGATTGGTTATATTAGTAATGTTGATTCAGTCAGTACTGATGACAAATTGCATAAATTGCAAACACGTCTGCAGAAATTCTTCGAGAGTGGCTTGCATGCCGACAACAAAGCTGCCGCTGATCGTTTACTGATCAAGGACGAAGCTGTCTACTATAGCAAGCCGAAAGCTGTGGAGCCCAAGGAATACCTAGAGCGCGCTGGCTATAAGGATGTGATTGAACGCGATGGCAGTGCTATTAGGAAAATGAAGTAAGTTAAACGAGCTTTTTATGATAAAAACTGGTCTGTTGCAAGCTTTAATGCAAAAAATAATGAATATTTGTGTGTTTTAAGCTTTTGATTTTTGAAAGTTTATTATAACAAAGCTTATTTCATAAGTAAAGTGCATAGTTAGCAAAAAGCTTTGTGTCGACTTTCGAGCTTATCACAATTTAAATGTAGAAAAGAAACTTTTTTAAAGTTTTTAAATATTTAAAAGCTTTTCAATAATTTTCAAGCTTTTAAAAGCTTTAAAAAAGCTTGTAATAAAAGTAAGGTGCATATTTTACAAAAAGAATTTTGATAAGCTTCGAGCTTATCATTGTTAAAATGTAGGCAAAAAGCGTTTGAAAGCTTTTACATAATTTTAAAAGCTTTTTAAAGCTTTAAAATAATTTCAAAGATTTTTAAATTATTTAATTTTCGAAGCCATGTGAAACTGGTTCATTTCAATAAAGCTTAAATTTCTTTCAAAGTCATTTCAAACTGCGAATAGCAATATTTAAGCTTTTAAATTCAAAAAAACTTTGAAAATAAATCTTTTTGCAAAGCAATTCAGTATTACTAAAAGCTGACATTATTGTCAGAGCCATATTACATAACATATACAGACACTTTCAAAAGCTTTTTTGAGCTCTTAGTTTTATCATGAATTTAGATTTAAAACTTCGCAAATTTAAATCTTCGTATTTGGTCAAAAAATCTGAGCTTCAATACTCGAAAGCTTAAAGAAACGATCTTTTCAATGACAATTAATAGTTGTTTGTGTTAATTAATTCGCTGTGTTAGTAGATAATTCTCAAGAGAGCTTATCAAAAAAACTTTTAACGAGTGTCGTCCGACGTCTTTGCCTGTGGTGCTTTTGTACTTTAAAGCTCTTTCTGTACGTATTCACTTATGATCGATCAACTGCTTTGGTCTTCGTTAAAATCTCATATTTTTGTGGTTTATAGGTGCAGTTACTGTACGTTAACTCATGACTATTTTATTAAATGAAGTTTGAAAGCAATTTTGATGATTTAAAGACGAAAACTTGAGAATGTACACAATAAATAAAGTAAATAATAATAAAATGAGCTTTAATAAAAAAATCTTGATAAATCGGTAATTTCTATGTAAGTTCTTTTATTGCACGAGCTTTTTGTCAAGTCATTTACTAAAGTTGCACATTTTTTCCAAAAAGCTTTTATATAAACTTGAAATTTTGTTTGAAAAGTGCTTTGGTTCTTTAAAGTAGTCTTTAGGAAACATGATATGCTTTTCCTTAAATTTTTTTTTAATTAAATGCTTAAAGCTTGAGTCTTAAAAAGTTGTTAGAAAGCTCTGATCTTTAAAACTTTGGCTTAAAAACAAAGCTAGCCAAAGTGCTTTTCATTACTTTAAGTTCATAATTTTAAGAAATTTATCTTAGTATGAAGTTTGAAGACACATTTTTATAGAGCTTTAAGTTTTACAAAAAAAAAGTTTGACAGCAACATCTTGATAGCTTTCAGATCAAACTATATCTAATAATATTTTTGCTGTACACTTGCCCAAAAAAGCCTGTACTTTAAAACAAAGCGCTTGCAAAAATCAAAGTTCGTTAAAAAATAATTGCTTTTTTAACGAACTTGAAATGGGTTTAAAAAGCTTTTTATTTGTTTAAAGTCTTAACAGTTCCATGTTTTTTATTATATTTATTTAAAGGCCAAAGCTTTTTAAAAAAGCTCTGAGCTTAAGCTTCAATACAAGTAAGATAAAAAGTTCTTGATAATGTCAAGTAAGAGATTTAAAACAGTAATTTTTCAGAAAGCTTTTTTAGAAGATTTCAGCTTTTAGTGTGGACTCTTTAATATAAAATGTTGAACTGTAAACAAATTCAAAACAGCTCTTAACAAGGAACAATTTTATTAGAAAGCTTTTTATTAGAAAGTCTAGAAGTTCTTTTCTTTCAGATTTTCTAAAAATGAACACTTGGCAGACATGATTTAAAAAAGTTGTTGAAATATTCTGATCTTATTTGTAAAAGCTTTTTCTTAGATTCTCTACTTTTGACTTATGCTGATTTTTTTACCTGTATTACTTGCCTAAAACTTAACATTTTTCTTAACTTATAGGATGTGCGTTCACACCGACATTGAGTTGTCAAAATGCGACACTATGCGTCGTGCCGCCTACTCACGCGATATACGTCCCGAATTGGAGTGCATAACGGAACACGATTGCTTTGAGGCAGTCAAGACAAATAAGGCTGATATGACGGTGGTTCATGGTCACGACTATAAAGAGGCACGTGAAGAAAACCTTAAACCCATTATTTTCGAGAAACGCGCTGATGATGATGTATATGTTGTTGTGGTTGAACCACACACTACCAAGGAAACAATTCTGAAGGCACCAGTGTAAGTATTATAAAGCACAATAAAGCTTAAAGCTTCTACTTTTCGCGCCCATTGTAGACACTATAATGCCGAAGATGAACGCGCTGTCAAGGCTGTTGCTTTGTTGAACAAGCGTCGTGGTTTGAATACCTGCCAGAATGTGCTCAGCAGCGAAACGACATTGATCGTCGTGCACGCTAGCGAACTGGAACAGCACAAGAATAAGCAATTGCTCTGTACTACACTCGAAAAGAAACCCGTTACCGAAATGCGCACCTGCAACTTTGAGGCTGATCTGCCAGCTGCAGTATTTATACGCGAGACCATGACCCCTGTAGAACAGGAGACTATCAAGCATTTGCTTATTTCTCTCGCGACAAGGTTTGGTTATAACGGCAGACAGTCCGATGTGTTCGACTTGTTTGGCAAATATACAAAGGATCATAAGGATGTGCTCTTCGATGTAAGATTTTTTTGATATATTTTATTGTTTTTGTGATTTGTTGTAACTATAAAAAACTAAAATATGTTGCTCTCCACAACAGGATGATACAATTGAGTTCGTTACCGAATTGAAGAATGAAAACATCAATGAAGAACTCTACCATGAGCTGCGCTGTGATACAAATGATGTGAAGAAAAATTAAACAGTTGACGATTAGTTGACCATACTTGAGATTTTTCAATTCCTACTCAATATGTTATGCTGTAAATTATAAAAATAAATCGTCTTTTCGACATAAAAGAAAATAATTTAATATAAAGCGTTTTTCATATTTTTGCGAAGTTTTTTAAAAAAAAATTTATATAAAGATAATTGGTTTTGGAGAGCAGACTGCGATATCTACTACAGCTGCCATGCGGAGAAGCGCGAATTTGGATGCGGATTCGTCGTAAGTCGGAAACTTCGCCATCTTGTTTCCCGGTTCACACCTGTGAACGAAAGGCTGGCGACAATCCGCATCAAGGCGAAATTCTTCCACATCAGCCTTATTTGCGCACATGCCCCGACGGAGGAAAAGGACGATGCTGTCAAGGACACCTTCTACGCGAGCCTAGAGGACGTGTATGATCGCTGCCCGGCCCACGACGTAAAAATAGTTCTCGGCGATTTTAATGCGAAGGTCGGAAAAGAAGGCATCTTTGGCTCCACTGTCGGTCAGTTCAGTCTCCACGAGACCACTTCGAATAACGGTCTAAGACTGATCGACTTCGCCGCGGCGCGAAACATGGTAGTTAGTAGCACCAGATTCCAACACCTCGATATCCAAAAGGCAACCTGGCTGTCCCCGGATCAAAAAACGCGAAACCAAATTGATCATGTTGTGATCGACGGAAGGCACGCTTCAAGTGTACTGGATGTGCGCACATTTCGGGGGGTCAATATTGACTCCGACCATTATCTTGTTGCAGCCAAGATCCGCATGCGATTGTGCAATGCGAAGAATGTACGCACAGGTGTGCAACGAAAGCTTTATGTCGATAAGCTGCTATCACAACGGACCGCCGAGGCCTACTCCGCTCAACTCTCGGTTAAGCTCAACCAACCTTACTCTTGCCTCGACGACGCTGGCGGACTTTGGGCGCATATATCCCACTCCATGCGCACTGCTGCTGAAGAAGTCATTGGTTTTCGGCGCCCGCAACCTCGCAACCAATGGTATGACCAGGAGTGTCGCGACGCGACAGCAGCAAAAAACGCCGCATATAAAAAGACGCTGCAGTCAGCTGCAACGCGAGCCATGCACGAAAACTATCGCGATAAGAGGAAGGAAGAGAGATGCCTTTTCAGACGTAAAAAAAAGAGCAGGAAAAGCGTGAGCGAGAAAAAATTGAGGTGTACCAGGGCAGGAAGGATGCTCGAAAATTCTACCAGCAGGTTAAGCGTCTAACCCAAGGTTTCAAGCCCGGAGCATCCACTTGTAGAGATGAGAATGGTGATCTGGTAACAGATACGCAGTGCGCATTGAGATTATGGAGACAGCATTTTTCCAATCTGCTTGCAGGCGACGATACCAACAATTCCGCCCTTGGAGAATGCAGTCTGACACCACCAATCGACGATGATGGAGTGGAAATTCCACCACCTAGCCATGACGAGGTTAAAGTTGCTATCCAGCGACTCAAAAACAACAAAGCCGCAGGTGCTGACGGCCTGGCTGCTGAATTGTTTAAAACCGGCGGCGGTGAATTGATTAGGTGCATGCATCAACTCATCAGCAAAATATGGCTAGCGGAAAGCATGCCCGACGATTGGAATCTCAGTGTGCTTTGTCCTATACTTAAGAAAGGAGACCCGACAATCTGCGCCAACTACAGAGGTATCAGTCTTATATCCATCGCATATAAGGTTCTTTCGAGCGTATTGTGTGAAAGATTGAAGCCGCATACCAAAACACTGATTGGACCTTATCAGTGTGGCTTTCGTCCTGGCAAGTCCACCATAGACCAGATTTTTACACTACGCCAAATCCTGGAAAAAACCCACGAAAACCAAATCGACACCCATCATCTCTTTGTTGATTACAAAGCTGCGTTCGATAGCCCGATTCGGGATTGCCTGTACGCAACAATGTCTGAGTTCGGTATACCTGCAAAGTTGATTAGGCTCTGCAAGATGACGTTGAGCAATACATGCAGCTCCGTCAAGGTAGGAAATGACCTCTCCGAAACCTTTAATACCGAACGAGGTTTCAGACAAGGCGACCCGCTATCATGCGATCTCTTCAATTTCATCATGGAGGGGATCCTACGAAAGGCAGGTGTACATCGAAATGGCACCATTTTCTACAAAGGTGTCCAGCTCCTTGCGTATGCTGACGATATCGATATTATCGGCAGAACCAAGAGAGATGTAACCGCTGCTTTCGCCGCTATCGAAAAGGAATCAGCCAAAGTGGGTTTGACGGTGAACGAGGGCAAAACAAAGTATATGCTGTCTGCAAATAGGGAAGTGCGGCGTCTAGGCTCCCATGTTACAGCAGGCAAATATAACTTTGAAGTTGTCAAGGAGTTTACTTACCTTGGCACCGCCGTAAACAGCAACAACAATGTCAGCCTGGAGATAAAGCGAAGAACAACAATTGCTAATAGGTGCTACTACGGGCTAAGTAAGCAATTAGGTTCCAGAGCCCTCTCTAGATCGACAAAACTAACACTCTACAAGACGCTCATCATACCTGTGCTTCTCTATGGCGCTGAAGCATGGGTGGTATCGCAAGCAGATGCAGCCGCTCTTGGGGTGTTCGAGAGGAAAGTTCTTCGCAAAATCTTTGGTCCTGTTCGAGTTGGCGACGACTATCGCATTCGAATGAACCACGAACTCTACGACGACATTGACATAGTCCAGCGTATAACAATTCAGCGACTACGTTGGCTGGGTCATGTCTTTCGTATGGATGAAGAAGCTCCAGCGAAAAAGGTGTTTGAGGCGAAAGCCGAGGGTCGACGACGAAGAGGAAGGCCATGCCTCCGATGGATTGACCAGGCCGAGGAAGCCCTTACCGCGCTTGGTGAAAGAGATTGGAGACATCGCGCGCGAAGCATAGGCGCCTGGCGAGACCTGATGAAGTCGGCCGTAACCCGTCAACGGGTTGTCATGGCCACCTAAGTAAGTAAGTAATTGGTTTTGGGGTGATTCTTTTGATCGGTTATTACCTTTTCGGCAAAACTCAGAGAGTAAGCAATGCCTTGGTAAGCTTCTTAAGAACATGTCGGTTCAGTTCTCGATCAATTGTGAAGAAAGAGTTAATAATTCTTTTAAAGCACTTAAATAGTCAATTCACTGAGAATGCAATGGAATGCCTTGTTGAATGAGAACAATTTTTTTTTTTTTTAATATTAATTTTTATTTTTTTTTAATTTTTTTTTTGTTTTATATTGTATACACATTTTCTTATACTGTTTAACTTGAATGTAAGTATTTAACACAACATTATATGTAATTAACACCTTAACAGAACAATAGCAGAGAACAGTATTATTTTTGCGAATTTTATTATAATAGATAAATATATAACATAAGTTGATAAGCATAAAATGGAAACAAGTAGAAACTATTATAATGTTGCAGCTGTTTAAATGTGACTTTTTATGAGTTTAATTATAGAGCAATCAAATATTTAAAATTAAATGAAATTTAAAATTTTTTCTAATTTAATTTTAAAATCAATACAAAGTACAGAAAAACAGTGAAATAAACGAGTTTTTATAAAGCATATAAAATAAGTTGTGAAAAAAAAAAATTTCAAAGAATAACATACATTCAATTTCCAATCGATCTGTATTATTTGTAAATTATACAAGTCGTTGCAACTCTTAAACTAGCCTTTAAAAATAAAAAAATTTTAACATGTCATAAATTCGTGTGAAAAATTTTAATTGTAACGAACTGCTTAAAATTAATAACAAATTGAAATGTTCTCGTTTTGCATATATATTTATATACAACACATATAAATGTATGTTTTTATGTATGTATGTTAGTGTATTACTCAACTACAAACGCGTTTTGTTACAAAAAATGCTAAAAACTAACTACAATTAGTGCAACCCTTTTTGTTTTGTTTTTTTTTTTTTTTTTAAATAATTATTATTGAAAGTATATTTGCAAGCTTTATTTTTTTTTAAGAGGGTATGTGATTCGAAAATATTTTTGCATATTTTTTTTCAAATAAAAACCATTTTTCGAATATAAGCTGTTTGTAAAATTTTAAATAATACTTATATATAATATTTTTGAAAACAAAAAATTAAAATTTTATCTCTGTATCTTTCGACAATATTTTTTTTCCTTTCATTGATGTGTTTGTATAAAATATATTCTTTGCCGTAATTTAAGCAATCTTTAATTTATGGAACGTGTTTAATTAATTAATTTTTCGAAAATTTTTTCAAATTGTTATTTTATTAATTTGAAAATTTTGAAAAATGTAATACTTGTATAACACAATTTTGTTCAATTTTAATACTATTTAAAACTTCGAATACAAATACAAGTTCAGCTAATCTAATAGACCAATAGTTTGAAAAAAGTATAAAACTTTGAAAATGTTAATTTAAGGTTGAATAAATAAATTTGAATTTAAAAAAAAAAAGAAAGAAATATCGCGTAAAAGATGGCAAATGTGATAAGTCAGAAATTGGAAATGTTTAGAAAAATTGTTTTTGTTTTAAAACTTCTAATATATAACAGCATAAAAAACTTATTTTAACTGTGTGTTTTAACTTTAGCTTCCAAAGAGTTTTAAGATACAAACATTTTAGCCAAAATAGCTAATAACTTGTTGGTTTAGAAAACACAGTTGCCAAAAGATAACTTATCACTTTCTGAGCTTAACCATAGTTTTTTTTTTTTAAAGGAAAAAAGCATTTAATTTAAAAAAGAATTTGGCAAATTTTGTAAATTTTTTACTTTTATACATTTCAATTACCAAAAAAATTTTCTAACATACTACAAATTGTTAAAACATGAGTTTATTTAAGCTTAGTTATTGAATTGAAAAATTAATATAAAATGCAACTTACAAAGCTTTCAATTTGCATAAAGCTTTTGCCTGGCTTTTTAAAAACTTTTTCAAATTTTGTAATGTACTTCGTTCAATTCTTTCACTTTTAACTCTTAATAATCTCGCTTTAAACAGTTCACTTCTTAAAAACAGTTCATATAAGTTTAAAAAAATTTTGTTTTTCTTGCATGGTCATAAAGCATAATCTTTAAATTATTTTTATGTTTCAATATTAAATTAGTAATAAGTGGAATAGTAAAATTATTCCATTTGTTTCGTTTTTTTTTTAATAAAAAATATAAGGGATAAAAAATAAATTCCAATAGTAAGTTTCTTTTTAATTTTAAAGTTTTTTCGTTTTTTTTTTTGTGCTTAAAATAATGTTATAAAAATAAATTCCAAAATAAAAAAATTCCTGTTTCAATTCATAATTTTGACCATTACTGCACAGCCAGTCACGCATTTCTGTACCATTCGTGTACCCATTGTTGCATTCTCTCTACCTCCTGCTCGACATAAAATTAATTCTGAACAGTTTCTTTGCCCGTGTTATTATCATTCTTGTGATTTGAATCCAATTCCTCTTCCGAGTAGTCTTCATCGTGTGTATGTGTCACTGAGAGTGGAGTTTCTGGACGCAAATGACGCACGGAGCTTTTATTCGAAGCATTTAAGTTCTAGATATAAGTGTTGAATTTAAAATGTACAGTTTTTCAGATAAAAACATTTTGCTTACCTCTGCATCGCTTGCCTGTTTTTCACCATTTTTGTGTGCTGCACGTTCCCTGGAAGGAGTTGTATTGCTTGCAGCTTCTGCTTCCGTATCGGTCGATGCAGCACCCGCCATTGTGATGGTATCGTTTTTGGATCGTGAGCGCTGTATCATCGGTGCCTCCATGATGAAACGTTGTTCATGTGCCACTGTCGATTCGTGCGGCAGCAGCATAGCCGGTGCACGGAACATATATGAGAACGGGTAGTAGATGAGGTTCAAGAAAGTGGCCGCATAGAGATCAGCGTATCTCACCACTTGACTGGAAAAGAAGGTCTGACGTGAGCCAGAACGGAATAGCGAACCCATCATGCCGTACGCCAGATCCATTTTGTGTGTGACGTCACGTATGGAGGTGCGTAGCTTGGATATGTCTGGCTTCTCTTTGGTGCTCGAGTCGAGATTTCTGTAAAGTAATAAAAAAGAAAATATTTTATTAAGTTCAAAATTATAGTAAAGTATTTGAAATACAATTTCTGCATATAATAAAAAACTTAAATGTAAAATGAGGTGTTATAATAAGAGGTGTAATTTTGAATAGGCCGCTATTTTGGTAGCTGTCACTTTTGAAGCTTTTATTTTTTGACATTTGACAAGTAGAAACTACGCCATTACTAAAAATGGAACGATACACGCTTCAACAAAGCATTGAAATTTTAAAAATTCACTACAAAAATGATGAAAATTTTGCAGTCACTTACTTAAGACTTGGATCTTAAGGCTTATAAAGTTCAGTTAACACAAGAACTCAAGACGGCCGATCATCAAGAACGTCGAGTCTTTGCTGATTGGGTCCTTGAAATGCATGAAAATGATCCGGAATGCTACGTCAACAAGCAAAATTGTCGCATCTGGGGCTCTGAAAACCCAAGAGTTATTGTGGAGAAGCCTCTCCATCCTCAACGTGTGACTGTTTGGTGCGGTTCATGGTCCGGCGAGGACATTGGACCTTAATTTTTCTAAAATGAGGTTGGATCAACAATAACAGTTAATGGATTGCGCTATCGAGAGATCGTTAATGATTTTTTATGGCCAGAGTTGGATGGTATTGATCTGGACAAGGTTTACTTTCAACAAGACGGCGCTACGTGCCACACAACCAACGAAACCATTGATCTTTTACGGGAAAAGTTTCCGAACCGTGTTATCTCTCGAAGAGGTGATCACAATTGGCCACCGAGATCTTGGGATTTAACACCTTGCGACTTCTTCCTTTGGAGCTACGTGAAAGATAAGGTCTACGCCAACAGCCCAGTGTCGATTCAATACCTCAAAGATGGAATTCGTGAGTCTATCGTGAACATAGTGCCACTTTGCGATTTTGTAATGAAAAATTTCCTGTAAGCGTGGTCGTGGTGGGAATTTGGCTGATGTTGTTTTTCATTATTAGGGTCATATTTTTCTCTTTATTATGAAATAAACATGCGATCCCAATGTTTATCCGATCGGAAATGGAATTTTTCTTGGAATATCAAAAAAACACCTCTTCATGGAAAACCCTGTATAAGTATATGAGATAAATGCATTTTTTACTTTTATCTTATGAACTATTCTTGTTCCTCGTGCTCCTCTTGTATAAAGTTATTCACGTTTTTCTTGTATATCTACATTACATGTGTGCCTTTTTGACACTTATGACTTTCAGGAACTATTCTTGCTCTTCTCGTATTTGTACATGAACTTTATTCACAAAAAATATGAATAGCACTGAGCTACAAAATGACACTTGTAAAAGGTGCTGAGTTCTCAATAGTCAATTCAAAAAATATAAAATCAGCTCTAAAAAAATATGAAAATCAGTTCTTTTCCTGATAATTTTGCTATATCTTTTTCATTGATCTACCGATTTGTTTAACAATGACGAATTTGATGAAATAATTTTGAGGAGCTAGTGACCACCATGCTTGATAGTTTTAGGAATCTTGGATGTAATATGAGCATCAAGGTTCACTATCTGCATAGTCATTTATTCCACTTGCCTGAGAATTTAGGAAACAGGAGTGATGAACAAGGTGAGCGTTTCTATCAGGACATGAAGATAATGAAAGATCGTTACCAAGGTAGATGGGATAATCATAAGACTGCAGACTATTGATGGAGTCTAAAGCAAGATGTTCCTGATGCCTTTCATTCCAGAAAGTCACTGAAGATAAGTTTTTCAAGTCGTAAATGATGCTTTAACTGATAAAACATACTCTTAGATAAGCTGTAAAAACTGTATAAATTGTTATTGAACTTGAATACAATTTATTGAAAAAATTTTTGTGTTTTTTTTTTTAATTTCTTTGAAAAAATGCAAGATAATAAAGAATCTAAATGTTTATTAAAATTCCAGAGATTTTCTATCAAGTAAAAAAGTTTTTGTAAATTCGTTGAAAAATATTCTGTTTAAAAAGAGCAGCTTTTGTTAAATTGTGACATTTTACGTCGATATCTTTGAAACTGCCAAAGATATTGTAATTTTATGTGCCAAAATTTAAAGGTCTTGTATTTCTTTATTGAAATTCATCATGATCTTACAAATCGGTAGATCAATGTAATAGATATAGCAAAATTATTAGAAAAAGAACTGATTTTCATGGAGAAAAATGGATTCCATATTTTAAATCAGGAAATACAATTTTTCTATGATCAACTCAAAAAACTTCGGCACCAAAATGTCTGTTGCGCAGTGTAATCCATGTTTCTTGGTTCATATATCTTGTACACACATTTAATGAATTGTAAACAGTAGGTTTATGAAGTATTCATATTTAAGTGTTTTTTCTTTTGTGTATTTTGTACATTGATATCATGAAAAGTTCATGTGATTCATGTTATTGGTTACTAAATCAAAATTCATGAATACTTTTCATGGAGTTCATGTAAAATTTCTTAATAATTGTGTACTCTTTTCGTTCAGTGCATATCATATCGGCATATTTTACCTTCTGGGTTGTTTTTGATTGAAATAATTGACTTTGAATTGAAAGTTTTATCAGGCGTTTTGTTTCAAACTTTGTTTGAGGCCATAAAAAAATTACTGTAAGAGACACATTTTGCCTTTTTCTGCAGTTTCTATCAGTAAACTTCATGTAGATTTATTTTCACTGTCCATTAATCTATGTCGAGATTAAAACTTACTGCTAGACTTAAATGTAACCTTACAAAGGTAGAATGTATCGATAATGTGTCTTCGTCGTTCCCAGAGCATGAATACACTTTGACACCAAGCCTTGTCTTGTCGGTATATTCATGCAAAGCCGCATGGGTCGATATTTGTTTATAACTAACTCAACTTACTTGTACATGTCGCCCAACATAACATCCAGCTGCTGCAGTTCTGCAAAAAATTGACACTTATCCGTCCAGACGTGCAGCTCCTGCACCAGTTCGGGTACAATTAAGAAGGTGCGCCAACCGCGTATCTTCTTCGATTTTAAAATATCACCAAATATATGATCACCTATATAGAGCACATCTTTGCCTTTGGCATTAATGAAAGATGTAAAGACCTCACACGAGCCGCCTGAGTAAACCTGACCCTGCTGTAGCGGTCCAATATGGGTGCCAATTTTTAGGGCACCTGTGGTGGTGTCAACTTGCCGCAATATAGTGCCTTCACCAAAGAACAGCGGTTTACGTGCATCCACAACAATAAAGTCAAAATAGGTCTTCCAATTTCGATGTGGCGCATCGGGTTTGTCACCATGTGGAAAATCAAAGAGATAACTCATAATCTTATCGGTGAATTTGTAGTCGCTATTGGTGAGTAGAAAAACTTTGGCGCCTGATTCACGTATGCGTGCAAGTACCATCGGCAGGCGGACATCTTTTTTAACATAATAATCGAGATTCTGCAAGAGTTTTAGAAGTTAACAAAATAGTTTTGGAAGTAAATGAAATAACTAATACCTCCGTGGTTTTCGTTTTAAGATCACCCTGAATGTGTACCCAGTCAACAGCGCGTCGCACATCTTGGAATATCGACTGGAAGGACATAAAAAGCTCGCCAGCCTTGACGCCAGTCTTATCGCTGTGTGAAAGAAAGAGAGAGGTAAAAAGTGAGAAATCAAAGAATTTAATAAAAATATCTATTTCAATTTATAACGACAATTTTATAAAACAACACATTAAATTGAAAATAAGACATGAATAAATAAACACATAAAAAAACACAAAAAAAAAAAAACTGAAGAAATGTCTGTAACAGCAGGAAACAAGCTGAGGATTTGTTTAATAATATAAATGCATGCATGTGTTTGTAGACCGGAAATGCCGCAAATGGCATACAAACAAGCCTTTTGTCGGTCTTTTGTTGCTGCCAGTGTTTTGTGTTCGTGCCAGGCTGATTGTGTTTAACCATTGCCAACAATAGCTGCTGAACAAAAGCACAAACCATGCTTATTTTGAAATTTCGTAAGTGTGGAATTTATTTAGAAACGAAAGAGTTAGCAAATAAAAAGTAATAGAGAAAATGTTTAATCCTTATTTGCTAGAGAACTTATTCGTAGAATTTCAAATCTTATGCCTTAAAAGATTTCTACAGTGTGCTAAAGTAATGTTAATGGTTTTTCTCAACTGTTAACATGGCCACTTATAATTTCTGGGCAATTTGTTTCTTCTTTTTTTTTTGTTGCCATAGAAATAGCTTAACTTCATGCGCTGTGCTTTTCTCATTTGCCTTTTCACAAAGGAATCTATTGAGAATATAATCTATTCAAATGTTGGCTACACAAGCAAAGAAAGTGTCAGCTAGTCTTTGTGAATATACTTGGCTGTCTGCCATTGGCTTGAGTGATTCATTTAACACCAGGTTTGTGACTTAAACATTAGAAAAATTGCTGCCAGGGGCGTTGATATGTTGTTTTTTTTTTTTGTTGCAGCGATTTTTTTTCAGCAATTTATCGACGACAGGATTTATGTCAAACATGTGTGCGGCGACAAAGGCAGCAGCAGTGGCAGGATAAAGCGATAACTCAGTTCACGCCTCACGAAGTCAACAAGCAGCATTTTTACAGGCACATAACATTGTATAACAATCTGTTATCCTGTTTATGCGCCTTAATTTTGCAAAATTCATTTAGCTAAAATTTCATTAACACCTCTGTTTTCATTTTTACCTTGCAACAAAAACAGCTCTTTCGGCAGCCATTAAATAAAATGTCAAAGAAAGAAAAAAAATAAACTCAAAAATGTTCATTAGCTTGAAAGCATGTTGAAAGTTTGAAGCTTACAGCAACAGCTATTAAAACTTTTACTGCAATAAATAATTAAATTTTAACGACTGCATCAAATTCAACAACAGTTTCATTCGGCAAACTCAGCTGCAGCTATAGCTACGCATTCTGTGAAGTTTTCAATGATTGGTTGTAATTGAAATTTTATCGCAAAAGTTTAAGCATAAAATTGTCATAACGTGACAGTAGACAAATGTTAGAATTTCATTGAGAAGTTTCGAGACACAGAATAATATTAACTCAGCTGCAGACTTAAAAAGCTCATATCAATCATTCAACACATTTACACGCACAAAAACATGAGCACGCACAAACACTAAATAATCAAATTTAATATTCATGCCACAGAATATCAAAGTGATAAGTTCGAACTGAATTACATATCTAGTATTAAGTCACATATTTCTGTGCTCAGTATCGCTTAATCGCTAGAATCCTTGTCAAAGTTATGACATAAAAATTAAATAAGCTCTCAGATAAGTACTTATAACAAGGTTATCTTTCGGAGTTTAAAAAAAGCAAGTAAGGAAACTCTTAAGTTTGTCTAGCCCGACTATTGAATACCCTAAGCCTGTATATATTTAAATATATCCCTGCAAACATATGGAAGACTATTGGAAGATTAGATGATTTGGCGACGCGCTAGCGATTCGCCTAAGGGTTCTTTGGAAGATTGATCGCTTTTCGATCGCCGAGGCGATGAATACGCGATTCTCAAAAAATTTAAAAATCTTCCTTTGCTCATTCCGGCGATCGTTGGAAGATGGATAGCTTTTCGATCGCCCAAGCGATGAATGCACGATTGATAAAAAATGTTCAAAATCTTCTTTCGCTCATTCCAGCGATCGTTGGAAGATTGCTTTTTAAAAAGCTTTCAAAATCTATCATTGTTATATGAAGCAGGCTCTGAAAAATCGTTTGAATTAATCAAAAAATTTAACTTTTAAAAAAAAAATTTTATGAAACTGGAATAAAACAACGTCTGAAGAGCCCGCTAGTTCAAACATGCAACAACTTGTAACATCCTTACGAACAAAAGAACCGGTTCAAAACCTATCACGTGATAGGTTCCAAAGTGATAGTGACCGGTCCCAATTCTACCACTAACATATGAAACCAACCGGTCCCTTTTACATGGCGTTGTCATTGACAGGGGTAAATTGACACCGGCTAGATACCTTTGGACCAATCCTAGAACCGGTTCAAAAATATATCGGCAGGTTTCAATTGACACCTCATAGATACCTTCGGACCTAATCAGTAGCCGGTCTATTTATAGAACACGGTACACTTATACGCAAGTTGTTAATGAAATTGAATCAATGTTTTGGAAATTCATGTTTAGTCGAGCTTGTTAGCGTTCCTGCTTAGTACTCGACTGACCTGGGTTCAATCCCAGGCAAAATCACAAAATTTTTTTTTTTTGTTTTTTTTTGGTTTTTAAATAAAAAATTAAATTTTCAAGATGTTAAGCAAATTTATTTTGAAGGTTATTTTTGATTAAGCAGTTAATGAAATAGAATTAGAATTTAAATTATTAAATTTTATTATTAAACACAGCCAGGATTCGAACCCACATCCACCGCGTGACAGTCTAGCGCACTTCCACTGAGCTATTGGTAACGATAAGATTAATAGAGCAAAACACATTTAAAAACTATTGGTCCCGTTCTGAGTAATATCGAACCTGTCCTGTGATAGGTTAAATAAGAACTGTCACAGGACCGGTTACTTTAGGGCAATTGACCCTGCTTTGTCCGTAGGGATTCAACAAGGATGCTCTGCAACAAACAAAAATCCCTTCTGCCGATTCGTTGGCGAATCGCTAAAGACTCCTTTCAGCGAATCGTTTGCGACTCTTCCTGGCGAATTGCCTAAGACTCTTCTCGGCGATTCGTTGGCGAATCTTCCCGGCGAATCGTTCGCGACTCTTCCTGGCGAATCGCCTAAGACTCTTCTCGTCGATTCGTTGGCGAATCTTCCCGGCGAATCGCTTAAGACTCCTCTTGGCGATTCACCGGCGAATCTTTCCTTGCGAATCGCTTTTATGGCCTCAGCTGCTTACATTCGGCGATTCCCGGAAGACTCTCAGAAGAGCTCGCCGGCGATCGTTTCATCTTTCAAGCGATGCGCTAGGATTCTCAGGCGATTAAAAATGTTTGCAGGGTATCGACATATAAATATAATACATGAACATTTGCCCAAGACTCTCTCTTCAAAGGATTTCTTACTTCTCAGAATTGCAACCATATGACATTCTTAAACAGCCAACATATGGCAATATTATGAAAATTTATAATTTCCTTAAAGATTGTAATTTGCTCTATTACATCTAAGCCCCCAACTAGCACAAAAACTTCTATAAAGATTTCAGCAAGCCTTACAGCAACTTATTATGAAAGCTGCGTAGTTACGGAAAGCACTCTTATAACCGACTTCTATAACCGCAAAAAGGCAAACTTTTTATTATTTTATAGAAGCTTCTTGGACATTCATTAAACTTCGCAAGCAACTTCTGTACGATAAGTGCGTGCTTGTTTATACAAGCTTTTTACAGCTAATATGTATTTCTAATTAACTTCGGAAAGTAACCTGTGTTAAACTGTTCCAAACTGAATGATGTAATCATTACCGAAATTCAAAAATTAACAACAATAAATTTGCAAGATTTATTTATTTCTGTACATACTGAAAGGCTCCAGTTTCCACTATAAACCATATAAAAACTTATTGGAAATAGTAGCTTCGGAAGGCAACAGTCAAATTTTCAAATAATTAAATTATTTGGCTTTACGGAAATTAGAGCTTCTATATGATACATACGAGAGGCTTTTGTTTTAATAACAAACCTTATCAAAACTTATTGGAAATAGTAGCTTCGGTCTCAGTATATACGAAGTATAGTGCAGCTTGGCACCAGAGAACTACATGAGACCATTCATCATTTTTTGCCACTCGAATAACGAATAACAATCGTCGTCAGCCATAATCGCACAAAAAAATGCATGCATACCACTCGAGTTCGTAAACAACGATTGCTGCTTATAACAGTGTATGACGACTGCGAATCGTACAAAGGAATCGAGTCCAGACAATGCTGACATTCAAATGATTCGCTGGAGTATCGAGTGTTTGCTGCTGGACTCAAGCTCGAGAGGAATTTTATTTTTGTTTTCCTGGCGTTTTGTTTGTGTGCAAAGTGTGTGCTGGAAGCTCGAGTGTTTGCTGCTGCTTTTCATAGTTTTTTAACTCTAGGTAAAAAGTGGTTATTTTTGGCCTATCCCGTTTTTTAAATTTTCTTTTTTAAATATTGTTGGTGCAATGTCTTAATATAGTGTGACGCCCCCTATCTACGCGTCTCGATAATACCATTCCCCTTATAATCCAGTAAGAGCGACACATTCAAAACGCCATTTAAATGCACTCAAGTTGTTCTCTGCTTGTTCACCATCAACTTAATCAAAGTTATAGTCTTTCATTCAATCTCTAACTGAAAGAGAAACCTCTTGTATGTTTCTATACAGTATATACGAGGCTGGCGCCTCAAGTACAAAATCAATTTCTGATAGGTTTTACAATTTTCAAAACAACTCTAACATTTTCGCTCTTTTTTGCGTAGCGAATTAACAGTTTAATAAATAATTTGATAGTTTTCAATACAAAATTTTACGCTTTTGAGTAGTTTCGAAGTTGGCATTTCATTACTGTCAGTTTTAATAATAATTAAATGAAATTTAAAAAGACAATTTTCTTAGAATTTCGTTAGTAATTTTGTAACGGTTGCCGAAAATTGTTTTGGTTGAAGAGACCAGAAGTTAGTGATTCAGTAATGAATCGATTAGTTGTTTGCATTTTTATTTTTCCTATCGAATAACGCTTGTAGTCTAGTCCAAACATTGTGCATTTTTCCAATATGTTTTTATACTTTTAATTTTTTTTAATTTGTTTGAATCTTGACTACGTTGCTTTCTTAGGCTGAGAGAATGCAACTTCGGTTCACTAATAACGAAAGCTTTAAAGAGCTACTCAAACAAAATTAATGGTAATTTTGATAACGCTTATATTTAAGATTTATAGAAATCTTTTACAGGCTAAAAGGTAGCAATTTCGTTTGTTCTTGTAACCGATGCTCCTTCGAAATTCAAACTTCCTAAACTTCCGTAAACGAACATTTTTAAGCTTATTGGAAACTTTGAAATAAGGCTTTATAAAACTTCTGATATTAACTTCTGAAATACTTCATAACAGCTATTTTATCAACTTTATCTTCTTTAACAAGTAAACTTCTAGTTGCAAGCTTTATAGAAGCGCAAACCAAGCTTCAGCTGTCGAATATTCAACTTTCATAGCCTTATCGAAGTTCATGTGCTAGTTGGGCCATATCGCTTACACTTTATCTTCTATTCTATATTATATTCATGATATATTCTATTCTTTATTTTATTCTTAAAAAAATATATGTATATTAATTATCATAAAAAAACATCTAACTTATAAATACTACTTTTACTCTTATATAATTATCGGCCAGTCGTAAGACTTAGCTGCTAGTACTGATTTACTGTTGTATTTATGTATATTTTATATATATAAAATAAATATATTATTATATTTTATATTATATAAAATAAATATAAATATAAGGTGGATAGCTGCAGAGGTTCAGCCGTGATGGTCACAATTACATATGCACCAACGATTAGAATATACTTTAAATTTAGTGAAATTTTTTCTTTAGGAATTTGTTACGGTAAATTTTTGTATGACAACGTATATATGTTAGACCGTTTTTTGGTTGAATCGGGTGTGAGGATTTCATATCTGGCGTTAGTTTTGCTCTAGCTGTGCACGTTTTTAAAAAAAATTTTTGAAAAAATTCCCATAGAAAAAAATTCACAAAATTGAGGGTGCGATGGTGTAAAGTGTACCCCCAGTCCCCTTTTTTATTGTTTTTTGCTTAATAAATTTTCATGCCCTTACCGAAAATCGCCCAGGCAGTATCGGTTTAAAAATCGACCCACCCAGTATTTATGTAACATTTGTACAATTGTGCAAATAAACTTTATGATTCTTATAGAATGGAATAAATCGCTTCTCTAGACACTATTTCTGGTATAATATTGTGGTATAGTATAGTATAGTTCTGGGATAGTATTGTGCCTTCAGTAACGGAAAAGGACGATTTAAAACCACATGTGCAAATGGCTTGTCATAAAAAAGCCTTCTCACGAAATGTTTTAATTGCACAGTACTATTGGTTTCACTTACAACACTATATTTCCTCTATGTATATAATTGTGAACCTGGAAGTAAGTTGGAGTCGAACTTAACGTTGGTTTCGTCTTCCATTACTATGCAATTGATTTTTTTCTTTGTTCAAACGCTATACAATTTGCGCACTCTTGCTTTTCCTACAAATTCCATGTTTTTCTGCTTTTTTGGTCATTTCTGCTTCTTGCAATTCTTCAAATTATTGCGCTTTTTAACTCATTGAATCATCGCACCTAAAGGTAGTCAGCCCAATCATGAAATACTTTCTCCCGGGAGTTGTAAATGGGAGTTTACGGTTTCAAGATAACAGATAGAGATATCTCAATTTTTTATTTTATACTCATGAATATTGGCGGTTGATGAACAAAATTGCATTAAAAAATTTCCAAAAAGTATTTTAACTTTATCTGAAAAACGGAAACTCCCATTTACAACTCCCGGAAGAAAATGTTTCATGATTGGGCTGAATACCTTTTTGGCCATATCTCGTAAGGACATTGAAGGGTCCCACTTAATAATAGGGCTCAGATATTTTTCCAACTGAGGATTACTTATTCCCTTTTCCCGGACTGTTTTTCTAAAGATGCAATCTAAACAAACTTTTTCATGCGAGTCCGGTATAGAAAAGTATATATATTCTTGATCAACGTCACCTCGTGAGTCGAGCTATTCATGTCCGTCCGTCCGTCCGTCCGTCTGTCCGTCTGTGTGTTGTCCGTATACACAGGATAAGAAGAAGGAGTTGAGATAATTAGATGAAACTTGGTACACATGATCACATGCACCCAAAGATTTGCACTATTGAATATTTTTGGAATCCGCCCACGGACACGCTTACCTCCCATACAACGCAAAAATTTAAAACTGCATAACTCAGCTCATAATAAGCCTACAACAATAAAACATGGTGTGTATGTATTTTATATCAACACAAAGATATCTTCGAAAAATGGACGTTATCCGCTTACGAACACGCCCACCTCCGATACAACCCAAAAATTGAAAACGCAATACATAAGCCTGTGTTTAACCTAAAGAGCTTAAATTTGGCACATATGTTTTTTATAACAAAATAAAGACGGTTTTGAAAAATGGACATCATACGCCCACGGACACGCCTACCTCCCATACAACGCGAAAATTGAAAACTGCATAACTCAGCTCATAGTTAACCTACAACAATAAAATTTGATATATATGTGTTTTATACCAACACAAAGATGTCTTCGAAAAATGGACGTCATCCGCTCACGGACACGCCCATCTCATATAGAACCCAAAATTTGAAAACGCTATAAATAAGCCTGTGTTTAACCTAAAGAGCTAAAATTTGGCACATATGTTTTTTATGACAAGACAAAGATGGTTTTGAAAAATGGACGTCATCCGCCTACGGACACGCCTACCTCCCATACAACCCAAAATGTTTAAAACTCAATAAATAAGGTTATGTTTGTCATAGAGAAATTTAATTTGGTATGTATGTATTTTATACCAAAACTAAGGTGTTTTCAATTTGGGAGTAATCCGTCCATGAACTCGCCCACCTCCCATAGCGAAAGTACAATAAAGGCATTGACTGTGAGTTATAGAAATAAAACTTGGTATGTGTTAATTTTTCATCAACATTTAAATGCATACAAAATATAGGCTTCATCCGCCCACGGACGGATATTTTTGTAAATGGGCGTCATTTACAAAAATATTTACAAAAATTTTTTTGTTTTTGAAAAGTGGGTTCAGGCTATTTCATAGTCGGCCTAGACCGACTTTAGACTTTCTTTACTTTTTTTCTGTACAGTTATTGTGCAAAATTTTTTTACAGGTATCCATTGAAATCGTCCCATTTTCGAGTTAAAAATTATAATAAAACAAACAACGATTGTTTTTTGAAAAAAATTTTGTAAGAAAGTGCTGTTACAGAAGCATTTGCGAAAAAATGAAACAGTTTCGATAGTATGAGTAAAAGCATAGAACAAAATATGATACAACTCGTTTTTTTCATAAGAGTTAACTCTCACAGGATCACAGACCCATTTCGTTAAGTCTGACAGTTTGAGTTCATTGACACTGTTGAAAAGAGGTTGTGATTGACACCTTGTGTTTAAATAGAGCACTCATTTTTAAGTAGTACATAAAAGAACCCAATAAAGAAGTAGCCCATACAAGAACTCTATGAAGAAGTCTGCGAACCAGTTCGTAAAAAACAAAAATAGTACAAGCAAAAACAACGAAACAAAAACAAAGAAAGCAGCAGACACAGAATAAGCAGCTGATGATTGATTTTCTTATATAAACACATGCATTTTTCTTCTTATATTTTACTATTTTATGACTTTAATATAATAGAGACAAAATCCAAAATTAGATATTCATTCAGCGCAGGATATATCTGATATTTTAGTATATATAATATTTTTGAACGATAAGTATTAAAGGCTGCAGGTATACCCTAAAGTATTAGCCAAAACGTTGCCTAATGACCTAGAAAAAATCATTTCAAAACATTTTGAGTTTTTTTTTCTATTCACTACAAACATAATTTTTACCCCATATTTTGAGAAAAGATAAAATTTTGTGGTCTTTTTTTAAAATAAAATATATAAATATAAACAAAAAAGTAACGGTAAAGATTTTAATTATATTTTTCAGTTAACTGATAATACTTTAAAACAAAAAAGAAATAAATTAAATTTATTCAAACATGGCAGAGATATTGGCTTCCCAATTCAGAACAATCAATTTGAGACAGCTTTTTCATATTAGTTGAAATACCCCTGCTAAATACCTAACAACAATATTAAGAAAATCCTTTAAAAATACTTTCAATTACAGCTTCACTGTGATAGTTATCACATTTGAAAGAAAATTTAATAAACTTTTTGAAAATCGTAAAAAAAATTAAAAGCGTTAAAAATTGCCTAAGATATTGACATGTAAAGTCAAACTTTTGATTTAAAAACTTGACAATGGATGAATTTATATTATGTAAGTTTTTGAGGAAATTTTTACTTTTGATAAAAATTCAAATCCGATTAAATAAAAAGTTCTTTACCAACTAAATTTTATATCAACAGTTTGATAAATACAATTTATTCGTTACATATTTCTCTCTCAGAAAGTTGATTTTAAGTATGTAGGTACAAATGGCATTCCATTATTTCTTAAAAGTTTCAAAAAGTTTTGATTGACTTGAATAATTTATGCTTTAAAAGTTAAATTAGTGTTTGAAATTTCCAGACCGCAGATACCTTTTACCGTTATAAAAAAAATTACGGTTAAGCTTTTGACCGCTTGAATAATTATTTGTAAATTTAATTAGAAGAGTTTAAGCTCTTCAGGCATGAAATAAAATTTTCTCACTTCAAGGGATTAAAATACAAATTTTGAAACACTTAAAATAATTCAACTGTCACGGACTAAAAAAAAGTTATTTAAAAAGTTAATTTAAAAAGCAATAATGGCAAATAAAGATTATCTCTGAAATTTTTGATGAAATTATTTTATTGTTTTGATTTAAATTTAAGTATTTCAGAAGAGCTTTTTTATGCTATGAAGTCAATTATTTTTATTATTTATATTTTGGAATTTGCATTCGTTATAATTTCTATTGAAATTTTGCATGTTTAATATTTTTGCAGAAAGAACTGTGAAGACAATAGAAATGCTTTTGTTGAGTGATATTCGCTGAAGCATGACGTTTGTTGTCACCTAATCGCCACCTACCCAAACACAACGCTTATCTGCACGCATTATTTTATGATTGGAGGTGAGAAATTAGCTTTGAATTATGTGTTTTTTTTATTGCAAAAAGTAAAAATTAAACAAAGAACTAAAATCAACAACTTTAAATAATTCTATACTTATGATTAAAATATCAAAAAACATTATCGAATATACAATGAAAGCAATTCTTTTCAATGTTTCTTTTAATTTGGAATTTATTTTAATGCTATTTATTTGATTGCTAAAATAACATTATTTTCATAAAATTGCTAAAAGTATTGGGGCAATTGTTTATTTTGAATGAAATATAAGCATTTTTAAAAATTTGTATTTTATTATTTCACTTTATTTAATTTTATTTTATGTGTTTAAATTTTTTTTTTTTTTTAATATGAATTTCAAAGTGAATTGAGTTTTTTTCATTATCAACAGTTACTTTAAAAGCACATTCAATTTATATGCCTTTATTTTAAAAGCTACTTAACATTTAATCCAACTTAACACCAAACATTACAATTAATATCACTCATACGCTCCGCATAGCACATATAAATACCTGATAACTTATTGCCATTAATTAGAAAGTAATTAATTTTCTATACAACAACATGTAAATGAGTATCAAAACTAACCTCTTATCCTGTTGCCACCTTATGACATTCATACAATAAATAGCAATAATAAAAGATGCAAAATTCAATTAAAAGTTACGCATACATGATGTTGCACCAAATATTTGAAGCAACATGCTTACAGTACAATTACAAAAATATTGACCAATTTAAACACATAGAAAATTAAATTGAAATTTTGTCACTCAACACCGTGTTTAAAATAATTACAAGTTATATAAAAACTTACCTAATATACTCAGTATTGTTGGTAAAGAAGTCCACCAAGCAAGCCAATAAATATGTTTCAGGTAAATTGAATAAAGTATTTAAAACATAGACACGTGATTCATCTAATTTGAGAAATTTATTTGGATATAGCTCATACACCTGATGACTGTTAGGAGGCAAGGAAGAGAAAGAAAACTTTAGCTTAAAAATGTAAATAAATAACAAATTGTAACATACTGTTTAAGAAATTCGAAGCCATGCACACACACAAGTATGTTGCCGTAAGCATCCACTTTTAACAGATTGCCATACAGTGTATCGAACCAGAGGCCACGCACCGGAAATGAGGGATCGTATTCAAATTGTAAAATTTCCTTAGGGTAACCCATGTTGACAAGGCGTGTCTTAACCAAATCGAAACCAAGCTGTTCGTATTGTGGAGATTTATATTCTATGACAGAGAGAAAGTGAAAGCAAGTGTGTGAGAATTAAAAACAGAAACTGTTAGCAAGTCACGTCTGAGTGCAAAAAAAAGTTTGTTTACTTTTATTATGTCAAAAACTTTATTGTGTGTGTGTGTGTGCTTGTTTTCAATAACACACTTCATTTGTATATGAAGTGTATGTTTGTTTGTTTGTTCTGTTTGTTTATGTGTATTGCTTAGACATTTACCTGCCAGCGTATAATCCATATCGAAGCCATAATATTTAATATTCTCCAAATGCAAGGATCTGTTGACAAATATTCTGCAAAGAAAAAAAAATAAAACAAAAACATGAATGAGCAAGCGCCATAAAGTATGCAATGTTGTTTAGAAATTGTTTGTGCTGTGGTTGGGCTCGCACTTGCTCGAGTGGCTGAGTGCAGCAGCAGCAACTAAGTAAAGTTTCCAAGCAGACAAAGTTAAACCAAGTTACTGCTTCAGGATATTTCAAGTTTATATAACTGTTATTGATAAAAAGTTTTTGCAATATGTGTTGCTGAATGATTTTTTTTTGATATACTGGTGAGTTATTTCTTTATGTAATTTGATGTGATATGCTTGATATGGTTTCATTGAGCGCCTTCAAATATTAAACTGAGACATTGTCAGTTTTTTCTGATAAATGCGAATCAACGCAGTATGAATTTGAGCTAAAAGAAAATTTAATAATCTTAAAGATAATTGAACTATTTGGACAGGATATTTAAATTTTTGTGAGCATGCAAACATATGCTGAAATACGATGCACAAGAGAATTTATTTTTGATTGAAAAAATAAATTTCATAAAATTATTTTTATACTAGTTCTTTCCCGTCAAAAATGACGGGCCCGGTCTTAATAAAGAAAAAACATGAATTATTGATTTTATTTAAGTTGAATTAGAAATCAGCGATACCTTGAAGTAAAAACGGAAACTATAGCAGGCACGACGAAATAAGTTTACAAATTTTTTGTAAAACTAAAAATTTCAAAATAAAAACTATATTAAAAAAATAAAAGTTTTTGATAATTTTTGTTTTTGATCAATAAATCGCAAAAGAAAAATGCCTAAAAATATGCTATGAAATTTAAAAAAAAAATCAAGTGTTCCCGCACTCACATTTTATGGAATTATGTTATAGTAACTAGTTCTTTTCCGTCAAAAATGACGGGCCCGGTTTTAATAAAGGACAAACATGAACTATTGATATTCTTTAATATGAATAACAAATCAGCGATGGTCACATATTCGAATTTAAATTGTGCAAGTAACAATTTTTAGTTCTAAATATTTATAAAATACCTTAAAATAAAAAATGACACCTAAGTAGGAACGATGAAATTAGTTTCAATATTTGTAAAACTGACGCTTCCAAAATGAAAAAAAAAAATATAAAAAATATGTGAAGTTTCAATAAATCACAAAACAAAAAATGCCTTAAAATATGTTATGAAATTTTTCAAAATAATCAAGCGTTCCGCACTCACATTTTAAGGAATTATGTTATAGTAATTTTATAATTTTATAATTTTATCGAAAATATAGTTATAAAAAAAGCTTTTTTTTTTCTAGTTGAAAATATTGATAATAAAATATTGCGGTACCTGATGTTAATGCCTTGGGAATTTTACATATTTTTATTCGAATGTAACATGGGTTCTTTTAGTGTATGTATTTTTTTTTTGTTATGTTCCAAAATAAGTAAAAAAAAGGTGTACTATTCAAAATAGTTTGATTTCAAATTAGCTCCAAAATGACTTTTAAACGATTTGTGGAATATTTAGAGGTTAATTTTTTTGGGTCTAAAGATATTTTGTTCTCATTAAGGGTCAAACATTCACAAAAAAGACGCACACTGAAGAAATAGAGATATATTATTTTCCCTAAATAATTTTGAACTGCTCTTCTGCTAATATTGATTTCATTCCAATAGGTTTTTGAAGGTATCTTATAATTCATATATTTGACTGCATACTGAAAATCAATTTCAAATTTGAAAATACAAACATTTTTCATTAGAAAAACCATAAAATAAGTAATAAGGAAGCTTTAAAAAGTTGATATGAAAATAGCTTATTATAGCCATGAAGTTTTGCAGAATTTGACTTTGTAATAACAGTTTTTGCCTGAAGCCTAACAATGTGTTTGTTGTTCATAATACAAGAAAAACCAATTGAAAAAAGATTTCGTAAAAGTTTCAGAACACAAAACAATTTTTGCTTTTTATACAGCTGAAAATAATTTCAGTTACATTATTTTTATTATTATCTCCAACAATATTGTTTACAGCATTCTTTCTTGAATGCTTGATTGAAAATCTCAAAATATTCCTTAGCTTACTTGTATTCGTTGCGATAACCTTTTGTGTTAATTTTAAAATAAATTTCAATAATGTTGTTATTGTAAATATTACCCCCATGGCTTCTTATGTTACGTAAACAATATATAAAAAAAAAAAAAAAAAAATAAATAAATGTCTGAATGCATTGATTTTAGCTCGTACGATTTTACGGTTATCTATCTAACAAAGGATTGATGTAAGTGAAAATGTGTGTGTTTATTTATAATATATTGATAAAAATACCACAAAGAATAGATGATGCTGTAAGAAATCTTATCCAAGTCGAAACAGCTTTTTTTTGTATGTCTTTAATTAAACCTTGTTCGACACATTGTCCGCTTCTATAACATGCTCGACACACTGATGTGATACGCAATCCAGTAAAGAAAACCATGAGTTTTTTTACATGATCTTCATGACCATATTTCATAGTTTATAAATTGTGTGTACAAGATACATGATCCAATACAAAATTTTGCGAATGCAATGAAAACATACAAGAGGAAGATAAATCATTCATAATTTTTGTGAATGAAAATCATAAAATTTATATACAAACGTGAACAAGAATAGTTCGTGAGATAAGTAACAAAATTCATGAAACTCATATACATATTCTAGGAAAACGTGCACCACTTTATGAGTTTAGTGAACGAAATTCATAAAGTCCATGAACAAATTCAAGCGCTGCAAGAATAGTTCATAAGAAATGAGTAAGAAATGCATGAAGCACTCCAAGAAGGGGTCCTGGAGTTTCTTGTAAAAGTGCTTTTATAATTTTTTAACGTTCTGTTGCTTGTCCGCACTAGAGTCAACGTGGAAAGAAAATGAGTTTTTATGGCTGTCACTAGCAACGAAATGCTTTAAAAACCGATGGTTCCATAATTTGTGAATAATTACATATATATACATTACATATTTATTACATATATATACATACATATATATAAATAGAGTGCTCCTTGGAGCGGATCGAAAAAAAGTTATGTGCCGGTGTCTGAAATAACAGTTCAGGTCGAGAAAATAAAAAAAATTTTTTTTTTGTTTTTTTTAAAGTGTACTCCTCGTTAGCAAAAATGTTTTTAAGCCCTGGTAGAATAAAATTGAATGGGATTCCAACAAAAAACTAGGTAGTTGAAGTGATTGTAGCAATATTTTAATATTTTTTTGACTCTTGTGTTTTTTAAAAGGGTGTCCCAAATAATTTTTATTTAAAATTTTTTTCTTTTAAATAAAAATACGCTTAAATTTATTGATTTAATATGAAAGAACATTAAATTTAATGTATTTTTGACTTTTCAATCATTGCAATATATTAATTTATAAGAAAACTAGAACTTCCTCGCCCTATTTGCTATGCCTTAGACAAACACATGTACTTCATCTGAAAAAAAATGTGGCAGCACTGCTCAAAAGACCAAACTCAGAGCAACTCGCCACACAACATGGCAGCCCTGATGTGTTGAGAGTTCAGCTCTCACAGCAAGAGCTTAAGCATTGGTTTTTTGCTCTTTGTTGTGTTCTTTGTACAGCATTAGTATGGATTAAAATACATGAATTCTTCAATAATTAAAGAAAAAAAACGTATTACTCAATAGTAATTTCGCTTATCATAGCAATTGAATAGTGAAAAAATTATAAAAATCGGTTCAGCGGTTATTGAGAACACTCGTCACCAAAAACGCCGTGAGTCTCCTTTTATATAATAGTATGTATTAGATGTGGTGACCGTGGCATGCAGGTTAAGTGTGTGGCTTAGCATGCTCGGAGCCCGGGTTCGATCCCCAACCGCGGCGAAAAGTTTTTTCAATAAAAAATTTTTCTGATCGGTCACCACCTCTCTGCAGACAATGGCAAACCTCAGAGAGTAAATAATGCCATGTAAAGCTTCTTGAGAACATGAACTTTAGCCGTTTGGAGTCGGCATAAAACATGTAGGGCCAGTTCTCGGTCAATTGTTTGCAAAGGTTCAGTGAAATAACGCCCAATGAAATAACGCCCAAAATAAAAAATGAAATAACGCCCAAAAAATTTCCATACAAATTTGGGCGTTATTTCATAATGAAATAAGGCCCAAAATTTTGGGCTTTATTTCATTTTATTTGGGCGTTATTTAATTTTTTATTTTGGGCTTTATTTCATTATGAAATAACGCCCAAAATAAAAAATGAAATAACGCCCAAATATTTTTCATACAGATTTTGGGCGTTATTTCATTATGAAATAAGGCCCAAATATATTTTAAATGATTTGCTTTGAAAATATTTTGGGCGTTATTTCATTTTAGATTTGGGCGTTATTTCATTTATTTTGGGCTTTATTTCATTTTTTATTATGGGCGTTATTTCATTTTTTAAAGCCCAAAATATTTTGGGCGTTATTTCATTTTTTATTTTGGTCGTTATTTCATTGGGCGTTATTTCACTGAACCGTTTGCAAACATTTAATAACACACACAACACAATTGATCATAAGAAGCTCGGTCAAAGTCCTTTCAAGGGCTGAAATGGCGAATTTGTTTTTTTATAGATTATGAATTTGTGAATTTTTTGGAATTTTACTAAACTTAAAAAGAAGTTTACTAAAAAGAAAACTTATAACAGATCGGGTCGAAAAAACAAAACTTCACGTACCAGTGTTCGAAATAAGACCTGAAGTCGAAAAAGAACAAAAATATTTTTTACAGTGCACTCTCTGTTAGCAAGAATGTTTTAAGACCTTAAGTGAGCATTGCAACAAGATCATATTTGTTTATAATATTACTTTTTCAAGAGGAACTCTTTTTGCCTCGGAACCCATCTCAAATTTTGTTATGGAACCCATACGGAAGGGCCGGAGGGGTTGGGTTCCAAGGCAAAAAATATTCCTCTTGAAAAAGTAATGGGGTCATATTGATTTCATTAACAGTTAGGGATTAGGGTTCTGCCCCCCGGTAGCTTGAAAACCTAGGGTGACCCAAATATTCTGACTTCAGATTCGGATTCAGTGAACCCAAAACCTTAAAAAACCGTTGAGAAACCTCTTGGGATTACTTGAGTGTTGCACCGTGTTATTTTTGTAAAAATTGGAAAAAAAATAATTTGGGACACCCTGTTGTCTATAACAAAAATTAAGATCTGGCTACAATCTTCGCAACTGCAAACTTTTTTGTTTGGATTCCCATTAAATTGTATTCTATCAGGGCTTAAAAACATTCTTGCCAACGAGATACACTGTAAAAAAATGCATTTTTTTATTTGCTCAATTTTCTATAAACTATTATTTCAGTCTTTGGCACGTCAACTTTTTCTTTCGATTCGATCTAGTGCTAATTCATGACTTTACGTATGAGGGGACTAAGATCGTGAACAGTTGCATGAAGGCGATAGTTCTTAAGTCTCTTCATAAGTCATGTAAAAAAATTTTAAATTTTTGTAGCCAACAGTTTTACGAAAAAATTTACGATAAATATTTTGCTAGATTTTGTATTAAATAATCTATTTTAGGAATTGGCATGGGTTTAACTATCGCTGAATAAGCTGAGTCCTAGAAATTTGAGAAAGTAAAAAAAGACCAAACATAGAAACAAAGTAAGTAGCCAGGACAAAGATAGTAAATGTGGTCTGACTATAATGATTGGAAGCAGGAACTCATTTCGACTCGAATCTGCTCAAAATCGTCAGCCTAATAAGCCGTTTAATAATCACTTAAATAAATCTTTATAAGCTTAAAATCGAAAGGATTACCAATGTTATAATTGCATAACTTATAATTCAGTCTTAGTAAGACAAAAGCTTTGAGCACCGATAATTTTATTAACGTAAAATAAAGGTAAACAAATACCTACAACTAAGCTTTTCTTGCTAACAGTTTTTAGCTGCAAACTTATTGATAATGCTAGCTTAAATTTTCATTTATACTTGACTGATTTATTTGCTCGAACTTGCAGTAGAAACATTAAATTTCCTATAATTTAAACGAAATCCAAGCAGACAAAAGAACAAAATATTCCACAAACTTTTCAAAACCAAAAGTTACTCAAAATAATAATGTGGACATCTTTCATAAGAATTATTCTGGCAAAAAATAAAAAAATAATCAGCAGTTTTACAAAAACAAAGTAGCCCTGCGATGTGAAATAATGATGGAATCATGTAAGTTTATGAAATTAAAAGTGATGGTTTGAGTGTTTGATAGCAACAAATAAATAAATTAAAAATGTAGGAGGAGAAACAGGAGAAACCACAGTTTCGGTTATTCATTTATCAGCAGCTACAGTTGGCATTCAAATAAATACCAGCTTCTGATTGCTTCCATGCTCAGATTTCTTCTCTTCCTTCAGCTTTTAAATGGTTTCGAAACCATACACAATAATTCGGAGTAATTAAAAAGAAAAAAATACTTGCTATTCGACAGCTGCTCAAGGCATTACTTGAGGGTGAAATAATGCTGCATACTTTTGAGATGAAAATATAACAACTTCTGTAATTATGTATAACATAAAAGCGTTTGATATAAACTTTCATGCGAGATATTCAAGTTAAATATACAAAAGCTTTTACTGAATATTTACAAAGAACACAGAAGAACCTGGCAAACGTTTCTTGCGCCAAGTGAAGTGCTGTCACTTTTTTGACACATTTTGGAAATGGCAAAGAAGGCAGTTCAGTTGAAAAGCAGCAGGAGAAGCAGCACGCCATAAACTTAATTAATAATTTCAAAAGCTATTAAAAAGAAATTAAATCTGAAGTCGCCAATTAAAATAGTTATACTAAGAATAGAGCAGGAGCAAGGCAGGCTAATTAATTTTATGAAAGCTCAGAACTGTTTAAGCTTGACAATTTAACGTTTACGCAGCTTTAAGTTGAAATAATAGGAAATTATTCTTGGTTAGGCCGAAATTGAAATGTCTTCACAACTACTTTAAAGTGTTTTCAGATAGACTGATTTTCTTTGGTAGACTACAAGAAGCTTATTTGTATGATTTAACCTATTAGAGACAAATTATCGTGACTTATGTAACCATGTGCATCCGTAAAAAAAAAACAAATAAATAATTATACGAACCTAATAAGCATAGCTTTGCTTCGAACAACTATCGAATTCCAAAGCAGTTAGATGCAGTAACCTCTCAGAAAAGTTATACTGCATTCTTGGAATGAAATGGAATATTAGAATTTAATGAAACACCGAACTTCTTAATGTAATTTCAGAAAGCGGAAAACAGATAAGGGAGATGTCTAAAGAAGCTCAAAAAGCAATGTCACTTACAACTATTTACAAAAACCTATCACTGAGTCAAACTTTGCCGCTTTTGCTTAAGCAATCGCATACATTGTTAATACAACTGATATTTTTAGAATGTAGCAAAGTTCTCGTTTTCAATTTTACAGCGCCAAAAACTATGCAACTGCAGCAACAAAGTTAATGACTTTCAAATACACACACATATGCCAAATCAAATGACAAACGATTCTGACCGTGTCGGACAGACACATGTTGTTGAAAACTTTCACAAAACTCTGCAAATACATAAAACAGAGAGAGTTCCACTGCTTATTGCTTATTTTCCATCAACCATTGCTTGGGCCAACGGTTTGCTGCAAATTGCGACGATATTCTATTGTGCTCAATTTTTAAATTAGTTCTCAACCAAAAACATGCCACCGCCTTCATTGCAATAAAACGTTCGTTAGGAGTGCTGCAATAAAGCAGCCACCGCATGCAATGGTACAGCAAGTGTTTTTGTTCCATTTCAAGAGTCCTCGTCGAAAGAGTCATTGAAATTTCTGTGGCATCCTGTGGTGGCACATGGATAAACATAATGTATATCGTTGCTTGCTGTCCAGAGGCTGACCAAAAATACTTCGTAATTTTACAGCATTTTCGTACAGTTGACCCAAAATTTTTGGCTGCAGTGCAGCGTAATAATAAGTTGCTGCTACAATTGTACTTTTTTTGTCATAGCAAATGAGCTCTTTTTGGTAAATTTCTACGCATTGAAATAAATCAATTTTCAATTCGTTCTAAAAACTGAAAAAATTTTAAGCAATGCATCAGGGTTGCTCAGTTTCGGTTAATTCTGCAATTTACGGATAATTCAGACTGATGCATTGAAATGGGCTAAGAGAAGATTAGTAACTGCGGGTACTCATTTACACGAACATATTTGAGTAAAGTTACG
This sequence comes from Tetanocera ferruginea, assembly GCA_958299015.1. Classification (NCBI taxonomy): domain Eukaryota; kingdom Metazoa; phylum Arthropoda; class Insecta; order Diptera; family Sciomyzidae; genus Tetanocera; species Tetanocera ferruginea. Next base: position 11,166,584 of record OY282643.1, on the reverse strand, counting down.
TAAATATACTTAACTAGTTCTTTCCCGTCAAAAATGACGGGCCTGTTTCCACTTATTCGATTTTAAATTATTTAAATAATAATTTCAGTTTCACAAACTTATAAAATACCTCAAAGTAAAAACGGAAACCATAGTAGGTATGACGAAATATTTTTAAAATATTTTGTAAAACTGAACTTTCAATATGAAAAAAAATATAAAGTTTTTGAAGTTTCAATAAATGACAAAACAGAAAATGCCTAAAAATATGCTCCGAAATTTTTCAAAAAAAATCAAGCGTTCCGCACTCACATTTTACGGAATTATAGCCCTCATTATGAACTTCTTTCGATCTTCGATTGTAGTCGAATGGCCTGATCGATCAAATTTGCGTTTCGTATTATGACGTGATTTCGACAAAGAATAGCGCTATTGTGAATTTAGCTCATAAGGCTTGTTTACGATAATTTATTTCTAACCGCTAAATGTCACTTGGATAACTTAACAAGGTTGTTTGAAAATTAATCGTGGAAAAAAATAAAAAAGTAAACAAAATACTCATGACTTCGATGGAATTATGGTTCGACGTTTAACGGAAGTTTTACGGAATTAAAAATAAGTAAAAAAAGATTGAGGAATGCTTCCAACCCCTTGGAAATGAATTTCACCACGTAAGTGCAGCCTTTCAAAGAACTTTTGAGGTC